>KQ965855.1:3506-130606 GCA_001574975.1 Gonapodya prolifera JEL478
AAGATTCATGTGTAAGTTGATAGAGTTCAATAAACTAGTGCAAAATAATAAGTGTATTGAAGATATGCAAGCAATAGTTATATTCACCTCTTCAATGGAGTTCAGTATGAGTTTATGTTGGTTGGTACCATGACTATAGTGAAGCCTTCCTTGGTAGAAAAGATACTTTGAATTCACCTGGACGATCATTAAGCATACAATGAAAATGCTCTTTTGCAAGACATCAAACTGTACCATCTTTTTGAAGTTCTTCCTTGCTTCACGGTTCTCAGGTCCTCGCAATCGCCTGGGGAATGTTTTGTCCACAAGATATTGACCCACTTCCAAATGTTTTGTAAGATATACAAGAATGAGATCTATCTCATGCCGATTGAAGAGAATTCCAGGTTCAGCAGTTTTTGGGCCCATAGACATGTTGCTTTTGTCATCTGCCATCATGTTGTGCTTTTTAAGATTGAATCTCTAACACTTCAGATGCAATCGGTCGCTCACATTCCTCCGATGAATCCATGGTGAATTCAATGATTGTCTGGCAAACCCTGACTGTGGTCTGGACAAAGGGTTTTCATGTGTGTGAATGGCTTAAATGTATTCCTTTGTTTGCACGCTTCTCTGGAACAGGATCACTGCAAAGTTGTCCCTATGCGTTAGGAAGAAGTTTGGTACAAACTAGCTGCAGAGGAACGTGCTCGTAAGGATTGAGGTCGCCCCAAACTTCTGTCAGGAGACCATTACCGAGTCATGGACTTCTGACACGAGTTTGGAGCGAACTTGTTCCTGGGGAACATGTTCCCTGAGAACAAATTCGGACGGAACTCTTGACAAAACAACATGTTCCTCCGACACAAGTTCACTCCGAAATCGAGTCACAGAAATATATCAATGAGACACGCTCATTTGACACAAGTTTGCTCCAAACTCGTGCCGGGGGAGCATGTCTTCAGACCATGTCTCTCTGACACAAGTTCGGAGCAAACTTCTTCCTTGTGAACATGTCTCTCCGGCACAAGTTCGCTCCGAACTCGTGCTGGAGGAGCATGTCTTAAGACAATGTCTCTCTGACACGAGTTTGGAGCGAACTTGTGTCAGAGAGACATGGTCTGAAGACACAAGTTCGCACCAAACTTGTTCCTTGTGAACATGTCTCTCTGGAACGAGTTCGCTCCGAACTCGTGTCAGAGAGACATTGTCTTAAGACATGCTCCTCTGGCACGAGTTTGGAGTGAACTCGTGTTGGACAGACATGTTCACGCGGAACGAGAGTTTGCTCCAAACTTGGGTCTTACAAACATGTCTCTCTGACACGAGTTCGGAGCAAACTCGTGTCAGAGATACATGTTCACCAGTGATGATCTGACATGAGTTCGGAGCGAACTTGTTCCAGAGGAACATGGTCTTAAGACATGCACCTCTGACACGAGTTCGGAGCGAACTTGTACCGGAGAGACATGTTCACCGGGTACAATTCAGAGCCAACTCGTGTCAGAACATGTCTCTGACACAAGTTCGCTCCGAACTTGTGTCAGGCAAGCATGTGTGATAGATAAGATTCTTATGAATGAGTGATATGTTTAAAGTATAATGGAATGATACTTCCCTAATTCAAAAAGTTGTTGTTTTGGCACCTGTGCCTGAGGAGCCGAGCCTTAACGACAGATTCAAAGATTGGCGGGCCATCACCAACCAAGTTTGCATNGGAGCACTCATTCATCTAAAGCATAGGATGGGACCAAAAGAGAGAGCCAGAAAGGTGCGTATTGAAAGTTTCCGCGACGAAAATTCAACATCTAACGAAACCACCACATGATTGAACATCCAACTCCATTCAAGGCTCCAAAGGCTCCGAAAGCATCCGGGAAAAGCCTTACAGTTCAACTCAAACTGCCATCGCTCATCTCCGATACAATGAAGAAGTGGATTACGGAGGACTCGCCAAAGAAAGTCAAACTTCAGCACAGGGTATGGGAGCTCAGACTCAACGTGGTAGGAAGTAGAAGTACCTACTTTTATTTTCCTTACAATAAATGTGTGTGAGAACAACTTGGTGTTTTACTTTTCTGAATCACAAATATGACTTTGGTGAGGTGGGGGTGCTTCCTGTTTTTGGTGGGGGTATGTCCCCAGGGTGGGGGTGTGTCAGCATTGGGACATTCACATCCCTCAAATAATTCAAATTGATTTAAAGTCATGTATTTCTGAATCTTGGTATCATAACTACAGCTCAAACTTGTGAAGGCAGAAAAAGGGAGTAAAGAGGGGAGGAAGTTGGTAGGGAACCTATACCAGATAACTCAAATGCTTTGCACCCAAGAGCCTCATTATCAGCAGTCAAAATTAAAGTTTCCAGCACACCCAAGGAGCTTGGGTAATAGTGGATATATACTGTTGCCACAGTTAGGGGGTCCACAATGAGTGTCAGTTTACTGTCTTTTGCATCTGTTTCAGAATCAGAAGCACAAAGCTTGAAGTCTGGCACCAATGGTATGCTGAGTTCAAATGTTTGTGTTGTTGAAGTGACATTTTCTAGTGATATGGGAATAACCTTAAAAAGTGGGGATTTAAAATATGAACAATTGGACAGGACAAGTGAAAACCATACCTTTTTATCTCCAAGATCACAGTGGATTGTAGGGAGTTTCTTGGGAGGGGTTTCAAACCCTTCCAAGAGTATATTCCACCAATACTCTCCAAGGTTGGGGTTAATAAATTTCAACTTTCCAGTGGAGGATAAAATTTCTCCTGAGATAATAGCAAGTTACAATAATCATGAATGAAATTCAGTTAACAGATATCTTACCAGGGTGATAAAATATTTGATACAGAGCATCAGCTTTAGGTGGGATATGAAGCTCCTGCTCTCCTGTAACTCCTTGTCCTTCCAAAACAACCTTAAATGTTTGAGACTCTAGGAGAGGATTTGAAAGACAGACTGAAGACGTGACTGATGCATAAAGAGGTCCTTTCATGGTTAAAGAACCAGATGGTTCTGGTTCCAGCACTGTTAGATCAACCAAAAACCAGCTATAAATTGTAGAGTCCAATTTATGTGTAAAGCGAACTATGTGTTGAGTGAGTCCACTCAGCATTGGTGTAAATGACACACAACACTTTGCTACTGACTGCCCCTGGATCAGAATGGCTGAAGGTCCATGAGCATGTGGTAGTGTCAATGCCACCAAGTACTCCATATCACCATCAATAAGATTGCAAACTGTGAATTCCATGTTCACACATTCACGAGCCTTGCAGGTCAACTGAAAGGTGCCATCTGGGAGAGGTTCCGTTGCCTGTGCTTGAATGTTAATGATATGTTTTTGGTTGTTCTGCATGTTCAATAGTGTTATTTTACATTTGACATCTGACACAGAAACAGGAGCAAAGTCAATCCTATAGTTTGCACTTGAGTGAGCTCGAACATGAAGTGACTCAGGGAACTTGAAAAATGGGAGAGCTGCACCATCTTCCCAAAAGGCTTTGACAGTCCAATCATTCTCAGAAGTGTTTTGGATTGAGATGGTCTTTGATGTTGTACTCCGAGCAGAAGTTTTCATGTCTATTTCAATCAGTTCACCATCTGGTATGCAAACTGCTTCTATGCAGTAGACTCGGATGTCTGGAATTGTAAGACCAATAAGTGTGACTGTTGTACTATGAAGTCCTGTGGACTTGGGGAAAAAATTCACAAGAAGCTCAGCCTCTCCAGCTGGATACTGACCATCCAAAATGATTGCATCAATATGCCCATGGAAAGTGGGGTTTGAGAAAATGGCTTTGTACATTAAAGGCTGTTTTGGAAATCCATAAGCAGAATCATATTTCAATTTCACACTTTGCTTCTCATCTGCTTTTCCAGTCTTGACTAATCCAAGGAGATTTTCTATTGCATGATCTCGTTGGATATTGCTGACAGGAATAGCAATAGGTTTCTCAAAAACCTGATTAAGCTTGCAACTCCAGTGGAATGTCTCCAAGGGGAGAGGATCCAAGGTGTCACCTTCTACAACAACCAGAAACTCGCCTATTTCACAATTGGAAAAGTGAAGTTGAAGTTCATGTGTTCCAAGCTAATGGTATCAGCATTTTTTTTTTGCTGAATGTGTTAATTATTGATTGATTGATGAACTGCAAAACATGCTCACCCGGAATGGTAAAAAGTTAACAATTAGATTGCTGGATCCACCACCATCTAAGGTGATTGTGTCATGTTGTACGTGAAAGGCATGTGGACTTCTGAGTCTTCTCATCACTTGACTTCCACCGCTTCTGTTGTTTTCATATGCCTGCAACAGAGTAAAAGTAATGAGAAAAGAACTTAGCCTCATCCTTTTGAAATAATTACTTTCAATGACTCCTTGCATTTAATTTTAAACACTCCTCCTTCATTGTATGGATTTTTAATTGATATTTCAGACAAAGTACCAGGTACTCTGTACAATGGGCTGCGCAATTTCTGTGTTTGCAGGGCTTCAAGACCACCAACCTTTGCTCTGGAATAAATGTCTGTCATTTTATTCCTTATCAGCTCCTTTGTTAAAATGCTCACATAAGTGGAAACATCAAAACAGATCCTGAATTTATTCCCATTGGTTTGCTTCTCAGAAGAAGCCAACCATCTGTAATCCTGTCACTCCAACGGCCAACAAACCCAACAGGAAGCTTGACTATGTCCTACAATACCACAAATAATTTTAATGTAAGAGTAAACTTGCAAACACACAACCAGTCAGCACCTCAGAGCTAAGCATTACACTGGAGCAAAATGGATTCAAATGAAATCCACTACCTTCAATATGTATTTCATAGCATGTTGCATGTTTTGATATGCTCTTCAACTCAATATACTTAAAAACTGAATGGTGAAGTTTCCCAATGAACTCAATTGGCACACTTTTATGAACTCTTGGTAAAGTTTGAAAAAGAAAGACTAAAAGGAGGAGAGCATCTACAGAAAAGAAGAATTGGTAGGAAGTGTGTTAAAAATATAACCATAAATCAGACTTTAATTTCCAATATGACAAAGTACTGACCATAAATGGTTCCTTTTGCATTACAATACACATCAGTTGGTGTTTCTGGGCGACTTTTGCCATATAACCAGTCGAATGCATGATTGATCCTTTCCCAATTAGATCTGAACTCAAGTGGAGTATTGGCACTCCAATAAAATGAGGTGAAGTGTGACTTGGCAAGTTGTGGAATATATGCTAAAACAATGTTAGCTACAATGACACCACTCTGAAAATCTTCAAAGGCCTTTATGCTCAAAGGCATTCCTGTTTGCATCAAATGTACCTTTGCCACCTGTGATTGAGCCCAGTAAAAGATGGTATTGCAGTCAGAATCAAGATAGCTCGATGTTATAGTCATTGATTTGATGCCAGGCAGTCCTTGGAGGTCCAAAAAGTTTCTCATTGCCTTTCCTCTTGCACAGGGCTGAATTACAAATATTTTGATGGTTTCAAGTGCAAGGCTCAACCATGCCTCCATATGGATAATGTGAAAATTATCATGTGTTTGTTTTACAAAGTTTATCCTTTCTTGTGATGGTTGGTGAAACGGATTATCAGGATTCTTGTGAGAGCTCCAAAGGATAAAATCCTCAGGAGAAAGCAAAAATTCAGGCCTGATGGCAGGAAGGGTAGTGCCATTGGCTCTGTACAGGCTCAGAAGTTTAGATAGTGTCTTGTAGCTTGATGTCAAACTATCAAAGTTCTGCCTGCCTCTACCTACACTGTTAAGTGAAAACTCAAGAATTGACTTTGAACTTTCAAAGACAGAGCTCACCAATGGGTTCGACTGTTGTTATTACTTCATTGGACCCAATTTTTTTGCCAGATAAACTCTGGACAATGTCTTGTAGCACTCTACCACTTGATTCTGCCAAGTACTGTGGAAAATTTTTTGACAGCTTATGAGTGGAAAGGGGTGCATAAAGTAAGAATACACATGTAGTTTTAGAACATGACACCCCTTCACCTTGGCTGTTCCCCCAGAAGAATGGCTTGCCAGCCATTTATCCAAGGATAAAACAATATCTTGCATGTATGATTTGTATGAACCTAAAATTTGATTATTTACCAGTGGCACACCACCTGGTGTTTGCACTTGAGAAATATGGGTAAAAAGATTGAATTTTTGAACAAAATAGTATGGTGCAAGGCTCAGTGGACTTGTGTCTGATGCTCCATGAAAGAGCACTGAAAACACATCCTCCTTTTTTAAATTGCTGTAAAAGTTGATCCTCCCAGAAAAAACTGCAGGACCACACTTGTCTATGAAGGGTTGAAACAATGCTGATACGCAAACATTAATGCTTTCCCCATCACTAACAATTTTTCCATCTGGGAAAGACAGCTGTATTTGAGTGATTTGCTGCACAGACCTTTCAATATCAAATTGAAGATCACAGCTTTCACCAGTATGATTGGTGACCTTGATAGTTGCTTCTGACACACTTTCTAGAGGAACAGTTGGTAAAATTAATTCTGGAGGATCAAATATCAAAGATGGCGTTATTGCAACCCCAGAAATAAAGAGTCCAGTTGATCCTTCAATGTCTTGAAGGAACATTTCAGCTTGGAACGAATAGTAGCTTGGATGTTGCGGTGTAAATGTGACAATAATCTGTGATTTTTCCTGGGGAGCAATCTGTCCCCAGGTTGGCTCAAGTCTGAATGCATCGGGCAACAATTCTGCATTTCCAATCCACCAGCTCACGGTGTCTGTTTCACTGATATTAAAAAGATTTACAATTTCAGTTGCAGGCATGCGAGCATCTTTTGTTGCTGCCAACAAATTTTGATTGCCAAAGCAAACCTGTGTTTGTGACACAACCAATGGTGATTCAATGCCCTCTGCATGTACTAAAATGCGCTTTGTGCCACACCCAACAACATCAATTGTCAGATAAAAGTCATTGCATCCAATATTCTGTGGCTGGTAATGCAATTGTAACTTTAGTGTCTGACCTGGCAAAACGTCGAACAAATAGAGGCACCCGTATGGGCCTTTAGCAGAAGATTGTTGGATGCCGTCAAAATGCCACACATCCATTGAAGAATCAATGACACTCATTGAGGCATTAATGCTTGACTTTTTGTTTTGCGCATTTATCAAAGCACCTGCAACAATCTGAAACTCTCCGTGCAAGCGAAGGTCGATAGCGCATTTTGTCAAAACTGCGGAGGTATTGGAGATGCTAAAGTCGCCTGTCCTTGAGCCTCCAACAACAATGGCACCTAGGCTACATAATCCAGTGACTTCCACTACTGGCACCTTGGCTTCATACTGCAGCGGGACGTGAATTGGTTTTCCGCCTCCGGCAGCCAACACTACTATGTCATCCTGAAAAACACCTGGCATACTCGGCGTAACAGCAATGATCACCTCTTTATCAGTTTCTCTTGTTACAGTAGAGGTACCAGGGTAAACAAAGACGTCGCCGCTGCACTTGTTTGTGTTTGTCGAAAATGCTGCATCAGTCAGAGACGCATTCTTCAATACCAACGTGACTGCAACATTTCCAAGCAAAGTACCGGCAATTCGTTGCCGACTTGTAGCCAGAAAGGTGAAGAGCCTTCGCATATCGAGTACGTTCTCGGTGGTGGCGTTGAAAACAGGTACGACTCCAAAATCTACAGCATTTATAGCGTTCTTCTTGTGCACCGTGTGCAACCCAAACGACTGGGATGCCCCCGCCCAAACCAGGCGCACTGCAGGAGTTTCCCCTCGCAGTATGACCTCGGTTCCACCACCAATAGGACGATCTTCATCATCAACGATGTTAATCCTTGCTTTCTTATCTGTTAGTGGGCGAAGTCCCGGTGTAAACTTTACTGCCAGAACGAACGACCCCCCGGATTCAATCCGCCCTCCTAGGGATGTTGCCTCAAATTTGCCTTCCCCATCAACTGCCGTTGGATCAATACTAAAAGAGAACTTGACGGGAGCAATTCCTGCATTCGTCAGTGTGAGAGCGCCCCAAGTTGAAGGCCATCCTTCTTGAGCGGTCGGGCCGTCAGATACTGTGGCTTGCATTTGGAGCAGCGTGGGTTGAATGAGAAGCGAAGGAAGCTTTACGTTTGCAGAGATTGGAAGGGAATACTGGTGTCGGGTTGCGAAAAATGGAATTGCGATGAGGTCAAATTGCTCATCCATGACAACATCCCCACGAAGGAGAGCAACAAGCTCACCTTATGCTTTCCATTAATCACATAAACAAGCTTGGCTTTCCAAATACCCAGCGCCCTGCCCACGACACTAATCTCCACACCCCCGACCTCTCCCGCAGGTAGCTCGAGCCCTCTCACCGGTACGATTGCGACATTACATTCCACTTTCTTGATCTGCTCGCGCCCGCCCGCCATTATTTTGTTTCCGGGTGGCAGTACTTGAACCCACACGGTCTCACCCCCCGCGTTCAAGAAATTGAGCCCCCGCACCGCCCGCGCCCCAACTTCGACCTCGCCCATATCAAGCTCCGCAACGCCCACAAAAATACTGTTGAGGAGGGACTCGGGTACAAGCGGCCACTCGTCCGGTACAAACGGGCGTGATCCCTGCACCCGCCTGCCTAGCCTGGGCACTTGCACCTCTCCCGACCGCGCGCGCGCAATGAGTGGCGTGACTGTCCATGGGCTCAACTTGCTGGGTTGCTTCTTATCCTCCACAACCTTTGCGCCAACCACATCCACCTCGTGCGGTAGTGCCAGACTGAGGTACGGCCACCCTTCCTCCTCCCCGTCACTGGACCCGTCTGGTCCGTCCCCGCGTTCTGCCGCCGCGCGGCGGTACCAGTCAATATAGCGCTGCTCGTGGACCTTCTTGTCGTCCCACTCCTCCTGCCGCTCCCCGCGAGTGGGTGGGCATGTCCCCTGGGGGGCTGCTGTGGATGGTGGCTGGCGTGGGTGCACGACCACGCGGAGGTGGCAGGACAGGTGGGCGAGAACGGCGTGGGCGGACGTTGAGGAGAGGACTTTGACGACGAGCGGGGAGGAGTATGAGCCGGCCTACAGTTCCAACGTGGCACACGTAACGCCACACACTCCACCCCCCAACAAAACCCGTCTGGGACTGACATACCTCGCGCCCAATAACTCCAACCTCCACCACTGCCTCCTCCCCCGCACCAAGTCGCCCCTCCCAGGCGCCTCCCACGGCGGAACGGACGATCACAAACGGGGCCCTGGGCCGGTCCACCACGACACGCACAGGTCCCGCAGAGGCGTTGCATACAGTAATGCTGGCGGTATTGGACGGCGCGGGACCAAAACTGGTGCTGGGGCTTGTGCTGACGTGGGTGGCGGGGAAGCGCATCGAGGGCGGGTCAAGCACCACACGGACCGGCGCACTTGTCCCCATGAAGCGGGCGTGGAGAACATTTGGCGGCTTGTTGTGGGCCCCAGGACCCGTTTCTTTCCCAGGCTCTGCGACAAGCGTGCTCACGATTCCCCACGTGCCTTCATGCTCGACGATATCCCCGCCACTCGTGCCCTCCGGGGTGGCTCCAGGGGAAGTGACCCCCAGCGGCGGGCAGAACGAAACCGCAAGGGGTAGACTGGCGCCGGGGTCCAGCGTGCCCTCGGAGGGGACGAAGCGGAGCCAGTGGCCGTCGTGTGAGTGCGGTGGTGTCGTCTCGCCGCCTTCGCCCTTTGATCCTGCTCCTGCTCCTGCTCTTGCGCGTGAGCCCACCGCCCCCCCGGCAGGCAGCGCGCCCGACACCGGAACAACGTTGGCGGCCCGCACGTCGTCCTGGTCGCCCTGCGGCGCGATGCGGAACCTGACGGGGCGGGACAGGACGTTGCGTAGCGTGGCGGAGAGGACGTGCGTGTCTGATTGTAGGACAAGCGGGAGGGTGATGGGTGTGTGCGTATGTGGGGGGTTGGTGGGGTTGGTCGGGTCCTGTGCGGTGAAGGACAAAAAGTGTCAGCGACGGCGAAGGGAGTGGGTAAGAGGGAGACGTCCCCCACGCTCACATCCACATTCACACTCACCCCGCACAAAAACTCCACCGCATGCGCTACGACGTGCCACCGCACAATCACGGCGCGTGTCTGTGTCTCGTCGCCTTCGCCTTCGCCTCCGTTGGACTCCCCCTCTCCCACGCGCACACGCAGGGTGGCTTCAAACGAGCCCGTGCGGGACGTGGACGCTGTGATGGGCAGGAGTGCACGGCCTGACGTGTCGAGAGTGGCAGGTGTGGCAGGTGATGAGGGTGTCGTGGACGTGGCGGGTGTGGTGGGTGAAGAGGGGGTGGCAGGTGTCCTTGCGCGCGGAATGGGCGGGAGGAGCGGCACCGGGGATATGGGCCGCTTCGACTTTTGTTTCATTGCGTTTGTGTGCTGCTTCGTTTTCGTTTTCATTTGCAGGTCGTCTCGGTCCCGGGGTGGTGGGAGACGGAGACGGGCGGGGACCGTGATGGATGGGTGCAGGATGGTGACCGAGGGTGGGTCTGCGTCTGCATTCACGTCTGGGCCTGTGTCTACGTCTCTTTGGGGTGTACTCCCGTTCGTACTTGCTGTACCAGCCCCCGCATCCACGCTCCACCCGGTGGCGCTTGCTGCACCAGCCCCCCCATCCACGTTCCTCCCAACAACGGTACACTTGGCATCTCGTCCACCCGCCTCGCAGACGACGTGACAGAGCGCGTCTCTTCCCCCTAAATTTGTGAGGACCAAACAAGCCTCGAGTGTCGTGCCACGCAGGACTGTTCCCATGTCGAGAAATGGGGGCAGGGAGACGTCGGGCGAGGCGATGGAGGCGCGGAGGGGAACGTCGATGCGGCCGGGAGGCGAGAGGATGTCGATGGACAGGACAGATCGGAAGAGGGATGATGACGACGAGGGGATGAGTCCCTGAGCGGTGTGGATGCCCTGTATGCTCTGGAGCGTCGGGTCCCGAGGTCCGAGGTGGCCGAGGGACGTTGCGAGAGAGCGGCCAGGAGAGGCGACTGAGTATGCCGAGGCGGTGGCAGAGTCCGGGCGGGATCCGAGCGGGACGGCACGAGCAGGCCTGCGCGGCGCGAGGACGTCGAGTGAGAATGCGACTGCGATGCGTGCTGATGCGCCGGGGGCGAGGGAGAGCGAGGAAGGTGCAGGGAGGGAGGTGTCCGAAGGGTCGCGGAGGGCAAAGTGAGGGTTTGGCGGCGGGATGGGGCAGAGTTTGACGGATCTCCGTGAGAAGTTTGAGAGCGTGAGTGTCTGGATGTGCAGGGGTGCGGAGGGTGAGTCGAGGTCGTCGTCGATGCGTGAGAGCGAGTGGGAGGCGGAGTGAGGGCGAGAGAGAGAACGCGCGGGGGCGACATCGACGTCCGCAAACTCGATTTCATTTGGATGCGCGCGCACGGAGAAGAATGAATGGAGTGCGGAATGTCTCTCCTCCCTGTGCGCGTCCGCGTCTCGTCGCCGCTGCTCGTCCCACAGGTCGCGCCCAACGGTCTGCGCATGCACCGACTGCGGCCTCTGTCTCTGCGCTGCCGCTGCCGTCGCGAGTTTTGCTGCGGTCGGAGTCGCCGTAGTGTCGCGCGTCCGCCCTCCGCGCCCTCCCGCGTCGCCCACTCTCTTGCGCGCGCCGTTCATTGCATGCGATGCTTCCTGTACGCTGCGGCTCTGTCCTGCACTGCGCGTCACGATGTCTGGCTGGATTTTGTTTTGTCTGAGAATCTGTTTAGCCTGAGTGTCAAGCCGGGCAAAAAAAAAACTCTCCAATAACGGCAAGCGTTTTTCTCCGCGTTTCGTACTCCTTCCTATCACAGGGGTACCGTTTGAGCAATCAGGGTTGGTTTCGCTCTCTTGGAAGTGTCAACACCACTTCGTTCCGAGGTTTGAAGTTTCCTACTGTCCGCGTTTTGTATCTCGACGTCACCCAGAAGTCATCTGTCATTCCACCACGAATTTCCATACTCCGATCGCTCAACGAATTATATTCGTGAGCGCTCTGTATCCAAAGCATTCAAACTCAGTCGATATATTGAATCAAGCGAATCAAGCGATCAAAAGAACAAAAATCTTTCACAAACTTTTAGAGCTTTGTTTGCTTGACATCGATGAACTGCTTGTGGTCCATCTCGTGCATTTATGGGTCCACAAATTTAAAGCTATTCACTGGTCGATGGGGGGAAACATGCAGGCATTGCAAGAGACGACAAGTTTCACCTTAGAAACATCGACTTTTCACTACCTTTTGCAACTATCTTCTTCACTGAAGGGACCAAACTCCCAAACACTGATTAATACCTGTAAAGTGTGAATTACAGCACGGGCGGGCTCAAAGGCACCACCTCACTGTTACTCTTTCTCTGTCCTTCTATTCGTTGTAGTTCAGGAAATCGTATTGAACGTGGCGGACAGACTGAGCCTCCGTCAGCTGGCCCCAGTCAACAAGGGACCCCAACCACGGTTCCCAGCCGATTCCCCAAATGACGGACGAGAAAAACGCTGCGCTGATCGAGGCCATTGAAAAGGGAGACGCGGAATCCGTCCGCCAGCTCCTCGACGATGGCGCCGATCCAAACGTCAGGAAGAGAGTCACGTTGGAGGCGACCATCGACGATTGGAGGCTCCCCAAAAGCCCAGAGAGGAGGATCGACAGCGCAGAATGCGAGTCCGCTCTGGCGCTCGCCATCATGCACGGAAACGCTGCCATTGCAGGGCATCTGCTCGAGAAGGGCGCCGATCCCAACACGGCGGTGGAGTGGAAAACCCCAAGCGCAATCGGCCAGAACTGGAAGCTGGAGAATTGGGACGGCACTTGGATGAGCATTGGCCGTTGGCGCTGGACGTATGCCTTCCCGAGCCATCTGGCTCTGGCCATTAGCGGGGGTGGCACGAGGCGATTGTACTCGGTCGAAAACCTCATCCGCACCCGGACCGCGAGGACATCTCGATATCAACCTCACTGGCGGGCACATTCATTTCGTGAATCCTGGAAAAAACAGAGAAAAGGTCTCCGCAGAGCGTGACATTCAACCCCGAGTCGACACGCTCAGCTTCTGAACCACGGGGCAACAATCACGGATAAAATCATCGCGTCGGCAAAAAAGCCGTTTTATACAAAGTTTTATGCCCTTCTCAATGATCACGACGTGGAGAGATCGCATGCCAAGTTTCCCCCTCTAACACAATCGAAAGCAACAGACTTTGCACTCTTGGATGCAATTGACAATGGCAACGAGGTGAAAGTGCATGAGCTCCTCAAAGACGGGGCTAATCCTAACGTGTGCAAGCGGATCACAACACTCGCCAACATTGCCAACAGTGGCGGGGTCACGGGGGAGGTGAAACTTGATACGGGTGTTGGCGAGTCTGCACTTGCGCTGGCAATCATCAAAGGATACACAAGTATTGTGCATGCTCTTGCTGAAGAAGGTGTGGATTTGACGGCACCCATTCAATGGTCTGTTCCAGCTGGCAAAAGCCGTTGGTTTCTGAATGATTGGGAGAAGGAGCGGTGGGCGAAAAAGTGCGCGTTCCCAAGTGCCCTGCATTTGGCCACTGCCATTGACGGCACTGTTGTGGAGCGTGATGGAAAGCCACGCAACTGTTATGATTCAGTCAAAGTTAATATGAAGGGTGGATACGTGAGACTGGACAATCCAGATGCCTCAAAGTCATTCACTCTCAAGGGCAATTTGGATATTATCAAGCTGCTCCTCAGTCGCGGATGTGGTGCCGTGCTTCCTCCCACGTACGTAATGGAGGTTATGCAAGCAGTTGTTGATATTCGCCCAAGTTATGAAAGCACTATTGGATACAAAGCGGGAGATGAGTTGCTTATGATCTCCATTTCCGACGACCTCAAGTATGGCAGGGTGAGTTTGGTCAATTCTGGAAGAAAGTAGTCCATAGGTCTGTTAACCACCTTTTCTTTTCCCCCCTTCCCGCGCCTCAACTATTCATCTTTGAATACACTTGTAAGCGGCGACTAACAGGGCTTTGCTGTTTTCTCAAAACGGATTGGATCCTTTCCCCTGAACTCGCTACGTAAATGGGCCAACATCTCCGACCCCGAGAGTCCACCATCATCAACTGCAACGGGGGCAGCAGAGGCAAATCTGTCGCCGTCTGGGATACCGGCGTGGCACATAGACCACCAGGGAATCACATTGGGCGCCAAGCTTCGTGAGGGAGCTTTGGTGTCGCGTACAAGTGCGAGTGGGCAGCTGTGGATGCCGCCGTGAAGTATTTGAAATTGGAGGGAGGTGCCCCCACGAGATACGTTTAAAGCAGTGGGGGTTGTCCCACAACTTCATTTTGCCCGCAATAAATAAAGACCGGCATTTGTTTTGTCACCAGGCAATTGTTCGCGAGGTCTCTGTTTGGTACGCAATAGCATTCCACCCAAATATTGTCCCTCTCATTGGGGCGTCATGGGATGCTCCCAGACCAATGATGCTTTCCCTGTTTATGAAAAACGGAAACGTCTTGGAGTACATTGCTCGTGCCGAGCAAAGAAAGTCCAAGTCGACAAGATCCAACTTGTGAGCACGCATCTTTGGACCCCCCTTTGTTTTACGTGTTGGGTCACTTAAATTCTCAAACTAACCTCCACTGCAGCTTCACAACATCGCCGCTGGAATGTACTACTTGCACCGGATCCGCAACATTTGCCACGCCGACCTCAAACCCCAGAACGTGCTTGTTGACGACAAAGGAACTGGACGTGTCTCTGACTTTGGAACCTCCAAGATCGTGGACCTGCCCACGGAAGGATCGACCGGATACCGCCCTGGGACAGCGCTCTACATGCCCCCGGAACGATTGAGTGGTGGAGGTGCAACAAAGGAGGGAGATGTGTATGCGTTTGCAATCACGGCTTTCAGAGTGAGTTTAAGTTTCCTTGTTTAGTTTCACCTTCATTTGTTAACCCAAAATATTCTCCTCCCGGCACGGCAAGATCTGGACAGAGCGACTTCCATTTGAAGAGTCTGGACTGACAGACATTGCGCTGTACCGAACCATTGTGGATGACGACAATCGGCCAACCATACTCGAGTACGACGGAATGCCCAAAGAGCTGCAACAACTCATCGAGGGGTCGTGGGACAAAACGCCGCATATGAGACCAAGCTTTGAGAGCATCGCGAAAAGGTTGAAGGCGATGAGCGTGTGAGTGTGGGACGGAAAGATGGGGTGAGCGGAAGAAGGTGTGTGAAGAAGTGACTGTGTTCCTGTATTCTTTTTGTCGTAGTGCGAGTGCCTGTATTGTGAAAAAAGAGAGAAGAATTGAGCGTTATAGGTCAAAGGAGATGACGTTTGAAATTAATTTGATTAATTTCAAACGTTATTATTAATTCAATTCAGCTCGTCAATCGCTTGCTTTCCCTCGCAGCCGAGATAAACTTGTGAACATCAGACTTAGTTCAGACATAGTTCTCACTAAAACTAACATTTCTACCCTTCAGTCCCTACAACTTGTAAGACAGCGACTGCTTGGTAAAGAGCCCCTTTGGGTCGTACTTCAACTTTGCCAACTTGACCTGCGCTTGCTTCGCAATCGACAGCCTTCCCACGAGGTCTTGCTCACCCTGCCCGATGCACACATAGTTGCTGTAAAGCGGGAGGTGGTAGAGCCCCTGCCAGGGCCCGGGGAGCGTTCCGTTGGCTGCCAGGTTCAAGTACATTTGCCTTCCGGTCTGGGTGGCGTCGGCGAGGAGCTTGCGCGTGGTTCCTTGCAGTGCCGGGTCGTTCAGAGCCGTGAAAGTGTACTGCCAGATGTAGTAGTCGAAGTTGGGGTTGAGGTCGTAGACGTCACCGCCGCGTTGTTTGGCTTGCTTGAGCATCAGGGATTTGGAGACGGTGTGCTGGTGGCAGTTGCCAAGACGGAAATGTGATGAGAAAGGGCGCCCTCGACGTGCAGAAGAGGCGAGCTCAACTTACGAGAACGAAACTTGAGGAAACGAAAGAGTTGACGTATGGCGCTTGAGTCTTTTCCAAAGTGTCGACGAGATACTTGAGCGGGGAGATGGCATTGGCGTCTTTCGGAATTGGGAGGAGTTCAGAACACCAATCTCCACTCGTTCCCTCGGTTTTGAAAATCAATGATGCAACCTTTTGGGAATGAATACGACGGTCAAACATACATACTTCACGATAGGAGCACGAGCAGACAAATTTAAATTTTAATCTCACCAGATCGGTGTACGACTGGGTCTTGACTCCGTCTGATATATTTGCAATCTTGGTAAAGTTCTCAAACACATTGGGCGGTGGGGTAGGAGCGTCATAGAAGAGTCCGACGACCCAAAGCCCGAGGTTGTTAAGCGGTATGGATGTGTAGATGGTGAACACGTGGGCCTTTGGGTCGGTGTTGTATTTGGTGTAGGCCTGCGTTGCCTTGAGGATGTCGTCTCCGGCAGACAAAGGGTAGTTCACGGTCCCGCCCCAGATTTGCTGCCGCGACGGGCGCAATACGAAGTGGTGTTAGTAGCAACGTTTGCACGAGATGTCAGTAACAGCGTTGCAAAGCGGGCACGGCCCATTCCAACGAAACTCACAGAGGTTTGCGGGTACACCTTGAGCGTAAAGCTGTAAACGACACCAAACTGCGCATTGCCCGCACCCTTGAGTACGTCAAGCAAGTCGCAGTTTTCGTCCGCGGACGCAGTTACGATCGTTCCGTCGGGCAGGACCATTTTGTACGAGACCACGTTGCTTGCGCCCCATCCAAACTGGTTGCTGCGGAAGCTAATGCCGCCTGGAGAGTGAAGAATATTTATTTCATAGTTCCCAAATAAATTTGTGAGAAAAAGTGTTCCACCCACCACCAAGCAAGAACCCTCCGACCCCAACATCCCCAAATCGGCCACCGACGGGAGCCACGCCGTACGGTGCAAGCGCTCTCACGACGTCGATCCACGCCTGGCCGGGGCCGACCTCTGCGGTCTTTGTCTTTGCGTCGTACACGACACCGGCGAAGCGTTCCAACGAGATCACGATACCGTCGCTCACGCTGCTGACGTTGGCGTTATGGTTGTGCCCGCCGGATTTGACGCGAAAGCGTTCTTTCTGTATCATGGCGATTGGTTCGTCTTAGCGGGTGCCAGTTTGGTACGGCATGAAATCCGCCTCCGGTGGGAATGAAATATGCACTCCGCGCTCTAATACATAGCCGGTTCGCGGCAGGTCAGAGTCCTCGGTCGGCGCTATCGCGCTTCGGCCTCGGTGCTCGCTTGGGCGGCCAAGGAGTCCGAGCGAAGCGAGGACTGCTAGCATCCGCCTCCCTGGCATACTACTCACGGTCAAAGCGAGGGTCTGAATCGCAAGAGAAACCTCCAGTCCACTTGTTGGCGTGATAAAGCAGCGTGGCTTGTCGTTTCCGTTGAGAATGGAATAGTAGCGATTCTGCTCCGTTGCGTACTCTGTTTCACCGGGAACATAAGTGTAGTTTGCCTGGAGGATCTTGCATGCGGAGTCTGGCGGGGATGATTTCAGGGATGGGAAGAGGGGGAGCGATCCTCGATAGGGCAGGGTAATGTTTTTGAGCGTGACACCATCAAGGAAGCCGCGTTCTTGAGGTGGTAGTGGGATGTGTTGGTTATGTGCTGCTGTACGGTGTACGAATGCGCTCACTGAAGACTGAGTGGCCGTCTGCAACCGGAGCAGCAAGTGCGGATGCGAAGAGTGCGACCGCGACCAGGCCGCGTGAGATGTGCGACAGCATCTGGCGACTGCGGCTATTGGACGTCGGATTTGAATTCGCGGTCAATAATTTGGAGTCAAGAGCCACATATATACAGTAATCCGGGGATTGTGGCCCGGCTGAGGTTGGGTGAGGCGACGCTCTGAGGCGACAAATATATATATCGCACACCTGTTCTTCACTCCGGTGCCGGCCCGGCTTGCGCCGAGGAGAAAGATCAGGGTCATTTGTTTTGCACACAAATCAAAAGATGCTAACTCATGCAGCTGTGCCCATTCGTGTTCGAATTTAATGACGTACTTGCAAGCGGCACTGCCAAGTCCGGTGAATGAACCACGGATGGAAACACTGCGCCACATTGTCGGAACCCTTGGTCCCTCTCCGCGAGGGGGGGGAGACAAAAACAAGCCTATTTTTGAATAAATCAAATGTCAGGGCACCCATTTCTGAGTTTGCCTTGGGAAAAAAAGACTTGGCAGCACCCGCCTTTGGACAGTCCATCAATAGATCAATGTGTTCAATTTATCTCCGGTCTTGCCAAACAGGAATGCCGGAGAAAGCTGTGGATGTGGGGGTGGCAATATGTAGTCTATTTGTTGCAAATTTCAATCTTTTAGATTCAAAACATCGCAGCTGACGCCGGGCGGTGGTGGTGCCAAGTGCAAGTCACGCTGACGAGAAGACGACTGGACACTTGGAGACAAGTCAGCCGTCATATCATCAAATGGTTTTTGATGTTGCAGATAGGCGATAGCTTCTCATAGGGCCAAGAAGCATCCCAAAGCGACAACGATCCACGCGGCTAGAGTGGCAAGAAAATGTAACCAGTCATGCTGAACGGCAGTCACCGGAGGATCAATCGAGGTTTGAGTAGCACGAGGAGTGTCCGTCTGGGTGCTCATCACTATGCTAGGATCGGTAGAGAGGAACAGAGCGTTCTGAAATATTTTGAAGTAGACTGAGCGACGACAGCACAACATGCACGGTCTTTCGACTTTGAGAAAGTCAAGCACGCACTTATAACCACCTGGCGAGTGCTTCTCCGACTTTCTGTCGTTTTTCCGGGGAGAAGGCGTGAGGAGAAGTGGACAACAATTTTGAAGTGGTGACTCGATTCTGACAGCCTGCGGTCGCCGGCTGTCCTCCATTCATCCTGAATCACGTGACTCTCGACGATGCCGAAATCACCTCGCAAGCCGCGCAGGCCAAGCCACAACACTCTCCCAGTCGGGTGGGTGCCGCCTTTGAACCTTGCATCCGTCGTCGGGTGTAGCGCTCGTCTCATCTTTTCCGTCCGCCCATCTGAAGCTACCTATTAACAAACCCACGCCACCTACAAATCATTGATGCATGCTAACAAGCGATGGTGTGCATGCAACCTGCCGCTGCGGAACAAGTCGCCGCCTTTGCCTGTATGTACTGACTCTTTCCGCCGCATCAGGTTCAACCTCGTGGAAACTCACAAATCCTGGGAGCATATAGCAAAGGGAGCATATAGCAAAGAAGGCGGGGCTATCCAACATCACTCGGAGCGGTCGCGTGCGATGAGGAATGCGGGACTTTGTGGCGTGCGAATGACGCCAACGAGTGACACCTAGCATCCTCAACGCAACAGCACTTGGATGTCCGCTGTCCTCCTTCGTCTCCCACACCTATGTTGGTGCCGTCTCACCCTCCAAGCTCCTGGCGCGAGAATATCCAACGAACGCTCTATCCGACTACCTTCAAACAAGGTGTTGTCCGTCTGTTCCGCCTGCTTCTCCAGGGCGCGACCGTCCTTTGTGACAGCGGGTCCGGCCCCAGACCTAGCTCAACCTGGGATCGCAGATGATTTCTCGAACGACGGCGCCTGGGTGACGGATGGGGTTTTGTGCAGTGGGTGTCGAAAGGCGGGAGCAGCTGTGCGTACCGATGTGCAAAAGGTGCTGCCCAGGAAAGCGCGGAGGTGGAAAGAGACTCTGCTGGAAACACTTTGGATGAGATAGCAAATAAACCGAGTTACGTCTCGTTTTTGTAGAAATTATGCGGAAAACGTGTGCGGGGAAGACCAAAAGAACGTGCGAACCCATAATCATTACTAATATATTTCATCAAACTCCTTCGCACCAATTCTCCTCTCCCTCCACACCAGTGTGCAATCATCTCCGCTTCACAGGCCGCGACAGAGTCTTCATCCGCGCGCCCGTACCCGACCGCCGCAACTGGCCCTGCAACTGCGCGCTGCTCAGCATCACGCTCGCTCCACCCGATCCTCCCATCATTGCGCTGCTGCTCGGTAGCGTCTGTGCGTCCGTCGGCGCTACAGCAGGCTTCAATGACTCGATGAATTGCGCGGGTGAGAAGATATGCGTCGATCCTGTGTGGAGGGAGGGCGGGGGGGAATGGGGAGGTGAAATGGGTCGAGCGGGTGGGCAGGTGGGGGTGGTGATGGTGGCGGGAGAATACATTGAAAGGGGTGCGTGGAGAGAGAATACATATGGGTGGGTGGGCAGGAGAACGTGTAATCACATCAATTTTTGAATCATCACTCCCAATCATAAGACACGTACCGACAACAACCTCCCTCGCCATCTTTGCGCCGACATCCTCCGCACAGCGCACCTCGCCCATCGTCAGCCCTCCAACCACAAATACTACCACGCGCGGCCCCCGGGTCACGCGGGGCGTGCGCGAGCGCTGTCCCAACAGATCTAACGCGCCACTACCGCTTCCGCTCCCGCTCCCATCTCCCTCCGCAGCCGACGCCGCCCCGCCCGCCACGGTAGGTATATCCCGTGCCGTCTTCATAGCCCACGTCGGTTTGACCACTGTGAGCTGCGTTGTGAACCCCGTCTTGGCCTGTGGCACGGCCGGCAGGTCCACAACGATCGCGTCGTCGGGCACGCCCCGGGCGTCTTTCCGAACCGCAGTTGCAGACGACGTCGTTGTGCGGATACTCGAACCGACTTGCCGGATGATGGGCGACGTCGGGGGAGACATGGGCGTCGCGCTGGCACCTACCGCAGACCCACTCCCGTCGGCGCCTTCCTCCCGCCCCGGAACCCGCATAAAGGGGAACAAGTCCTCGGGCAGCGTGCCTCGCGCCGCGTCCTCCATGACGGTCCTGATGACGGGCACGTGGCGCATGAGCGGGGTGATCACGTTGCCGTCGGCGTCCGTCTCGTGGTCCTGCTCTCGTCCCTCGGCGAAAACGCGCCCATAGCTGCTCTCCGCGCCGACCGGTACGCCTTCTTCCCGGATGATACGCGCCCCGTGCAGCGACAGATTGTGGATTGCCGCAATGTCCTCGGGCAGCAGCTTGGCGATGTCGGCGTACTTGGCAATGTCCGACGCGGGGATGCCAGACCGCGAGATGGCGTAGACGCAAATCAACCGCAGCTGGTCAATGTCGCTGTAAGGGGGGTTGGGTCGTAGGATCCCGTTTCCGTCAAAAACGCCCGCACGGTTGGAAGCACCCCTCCCTAGCCCTAGACTCACGGACACCCATCCTGGTCCTCCAAGAATTCCAACATGCGCTTCCTAACTTCATCCTCCCAGGTCCGGGCCGGATTCCCCGCGCCAAGGCCGGACAGCAAGCTTGTCAGACTCGTACCGACGCGTCCGGCGTGATCCATGATGGGACGGATGCACACCAAGTCCTGCTCCAGCGCCCCGACCTCGACGAGCCGACGGCGGCCAATGGCCGACTGGATCGCCGTGAGGAGGGCAATGTGCGACGAGAGACGTTTTTTGAGCTCAGTGTATTTGGGAAGGGACATGATGGCGCGGGAGATATTGGTGGCGTTGCTGTTAAGTTGCGGGGGGGGGGGATTGGGGCGATCGGGGGGAATGGAGCGAGTTTAGATTTTTCGTGGTTTAGGTGCAACTATGAATGTAACAAAATACCCACCCAGACTGCGCCAACATCGCAGGATCTTCGGCTCGGAGCTGAACTAGCAGTTTCTGGACTTTGGGCACAACACGCGCGACGTGGTCGTACTTTGTGTCAACCTGAACAAACCCGTTAGGCACCAGCCTCCCACCCCACCCCAGCCCCAGACACAAAAGCACCCACCCAAATGTCGTCGCTCTCGTCCATGAGTAGTGTCACGCGCTCGTCCACGCTTCCCCCCTCCGTCGCGGGGGAGGCTTGCCCTGGTATCGACTGGGCCTCCGCGGAGATCCTGGAGGAATTCGGGTATCATCGGCATACCAATCACGCCCGCAACTGCCAAAAAGCTCGAATCCCACTCACGTAAATCGGCCAGCGCCCTCCCACCCGACCAGATCCACTGCTGCCCCCTGGTAGCAAAAATCGTGCATCAGGCACTGCAGCACGTCGATACTCCTGTCGACCAGGACGACGGTGGCGGGCCCGTCACGGTTAGGGCGCGGGGTCGCCGCAGACTGGTACTCTGCGTCGAGCTTGGCGAGGTAAGATAGCTGCTGGGCCACCGAGGCCGCGAGTGCGGCGAGGGATTGCCCCACGGGAGGTGGTTGGTTGCGGCGGTTGGTTTGGCTGGTGGGGATGGGCGAAGAGGAATTGGAGGAGTTGGGGCTGTAGTAGTGGATGGTGGGTGTGGTTTCGCCGAGGGTGAGGAGGACCGAGGCAATCTGGGGAGCGGTAAGTGAGGGTGGTTTTTAGGTCCACCGTAAAGGTTTGCGGGCCGTGGTGTGAGGGCATACCTTGGATCCCATTCGCTCAACATCGGCCTGGGATGCCAGTCCGCGGTCGCGATGGTCCGCGGAGGGAGCACCCGAGGTTGGGTCCTCGGGTTCCACCAAAAAGACGCTGCTCTCAAACATGGTAAAGTCCAGGGCTAGCTCCCGCTGAATTCGCACGAATGGCCGGTTCTGTCTTTTGGCGATGTTGAGTTGGGTGTGCAGGGCGTCGGGGAGGACTACCGGACAATACGGTGAGTCGAGGGGCCAAGTACCACAGAGCAACCACGCCGACACCTCCAGTCCAGTCCGGACGTACGTAAACGTGCCGCATCCGCAACCTTTCGATGGGAGATGTTCTTCAACTCACCTCCGGAAAAGAAAACGTGCCCGCCGGCGTACATTTGTTTCGCAGCGGTGATGTCCTCGGCGAGACGCGTGACAGACTCCCGATTGGGTGCAATAAAATAAATAGCGTCCATGTTCGGGTAGGGTTGTCGCTTGCGTTCAATGGATTCAACGACTGTAGGTGTTGTTGCGAAATGTTCAGGAGTTGTGGGTGGTGGAAACGATCCCACCAAACAGTTTGCAGTCCCGCAGCAAAGCTGCTTTCTAGTGCTTTCCCTTCCCTGTTCATTTTCGACCTCGAAGGACCCAACTTACGGGTGACATTCTCTTCAAGGACATCACTCATTTTTGCACACGAATTGAGGATGCGGAGGGTCGTATGATCCACCACCAGCAACTTCCATTTTCCAGGGGGTTGAACAGCGCGGACCATGTCGTCGATGATCCCTTCAAAGATGTCCAGCAAGAAGCAGCCACCGCGAGGTAGTCATGGCGATACAAGGGCGATACAAGGGCGACAAGCAGAGCCGGCAACAGACACAATTTTCGTTTTACGATTCGATCGCATGGGCCGCGGGGTGAGAATCGGTGAGTGTCCATTCGTGAAATGGCCAAGTAGCTCGACGAAACTTCCAACATCACCACTCACTGCGCTTCAGCTGATCCCGCAGAGTTCCTCTGTTTCCGGGGCTCGGAGTTCCGCTCCTCGCGCCGCCATAGCCGTAGCTGGCCATCCGGTGTTACAGTAGAGATGTTCGGTAGGGTTTCCAAATGCTCGGCACAAGTCCCCACCGAGACAATAAGACCCATCCAACAAGCACCTCTCCAATCCTTCGCTTTGTTGTCCCAGTGATTGTCTTGAATGGTTTTTACTTAAATGATAAATTCTCACAACTCTTGCACCGTCAGTTTAGCATCTATGTTCGATTGTCACGTATGCTGTATGATGCATGTAGAAATCCCAAGAAGGGAGGGGAGAGGGGGTTTTGGGCGGAGGGTGAAACTCCCCTTCCAACCCCTTAGGAACGATTCATTCTTTGTTGGGCCTAGTGAGGCCTTCTGAAATTTGACGCATGTGTGAGCATGAATATGTTCGCGAAGAAGAGAAAGGGAGTGAGAACTTCTTATCGGGACAGACTTGGGACAATCCGTTGAGGCACAATAGTCACGTGCGAGTCGAGAGCAACTCTCCCCTCAAACCACTCGCGTTTTCTTTCCCCCCCGTCCTAGCCAGTGATGGCAACAGCTCAGCTACCTCAGACGCTGGGAAATCAGAATGGAGACGGCTGGATCGAATCACAGCGTCATCTCCATGTTCCAACTATTCTGCTGGAGCCTGTGAACTTTGCACCGGCCCATTCACCCGAGTTCCCATTGGCAAGATCACCTTTCCCCACCGGGGGACCTTTTTCGCAGTGGAATGATACCCAGTTGATGGAGTTTCCTTTCGGAAGCCAACAAAGGCCCATTCTCGGGGAGTCGACGGATCTGTTCATATCGCGGCCTGTCACCCGATATCGACCGGTCGTCCAGGAAGCAATATCTCAAATTGATCAGGCTGGTGTGTTGCGTCCCATCCAACCTATGCGAGACAAGTATCCAACGGTAACGTCATTCTACGTTCACATCAATCAGGAAATCCGACTCCACTCTACACAAACACATTCGAACCGCATTTCCCACTTTCTATCGGAGTTTCTCACCACTCTCTTACTGGACCACCATTCAAGGTCGAGCCTGTCTTCTCGCCCTTTGAACTACCACCACCTACGTACAGTCCCTTCCGCGAGCCGGACCAGCAAGCCTGTGAAATCGAACTGGGTGCTAGAGCATCAACTTCTATGATCCCAGACCACGTGGACCTTGCTTTCATCTCTCCACCCATTGTACCCACAACCCCACAATCGACCATCACTTCTGGCTCAAGGGCGACACCCTTCTCCCCTCCAACTTCTCCACGTTCCACGTCGACGCCTTCGGAACCAAGTCCACGTCGCATATCCTCACGCTTGCAGTCTTCCTCTCGTCGTGAATATACCATATCAATGTCCTTGCCAACAGCTCATAACGCTACGCCTCCAAACGTGCCGACAAAACGACCATCGGACCGCGCATGGAAATACCGCCCCAAAGAACCGTCGGAAGATGAGAAGGTGAAAAGACGAGCGAGGAACCTCCTCGCTGCTCGGTAAGTGCCACCCGGTTAGCTGCACTTGTGATTCAACAATAACTCAAACCACCTTGTGGGCTCAGCCGATCGAGGGACAGAAAGAATCGAGCCTTGACCGAGGGTCTACTTCGTATCGAAGAGCTTACCGAGGAGCTCGATAGTCTTCAGAGGGAGTCACAAGAGCTCGATGGCGCACTTGACGAAGCAAGAGCACTGGCAGCGACCGTTTGAACTGATCACAAGGAACTATGTACTCTGATAGCCACTTTGATTTCCCCCCCCCCCTTTTCTTCGTTTTCTTCGGTTGGATGTTTCATTGCTGTGTTGTACTCCCATTCAATTTCCATAGTTTTTCCCTTACACAGAATCGCTTTCTTTCATTTGCGCCAAACATTCGGAAAATACTATTCAAAATACATGCGCAACGTTCATTTCAATTTCTTCAACGGGTTGCTAAATATCTTCTTCTTCTTTTCCTTTTCCGGCGGTGGTGCACTGCTCGAATACGACGACCCGGACATGGACACGGGGATTGGTCCCCGTTCACTCCCAGAATCGCTCGCGGGAGTCCCACCCCGAAGAATGGGCGAAGGTGCGTACACAGATCGCGGCGGGGGAGGAGCGCTCGCAGCTTCTTCCGGTGGAGGGCCACGCTTGAGATCACGGAGATTTGCCAGTAGCTCGGCGGGGGTGATCATATGTGTGGTACCTGGTGACCACAAGAAGTGAGGGGCTGATTCACAAACAAACCAAAATCACAAAACGAACCAATGACCACCTCCCGTCGATACTCCTTCTGAATTTCATAGGCGCTCCGCAGCTCCGAGAACGTCATTCCACCAAGAACAAACACAATGACCCTGCCCCCGTTGCGCCGAAGCTCGTCATCATCGTCCTTCTTTCCCGCCCCGCTGCCTCCTCCTCCTCCGCTCGACATGCCACTCGCGGCTTCGTCCCTCAACGTCTGAGGCGTCTTCTTGGCCCACGTCGGCCGTGTCGACCGCAGTGTTTTGATGGGACTTCCGTCGCTGGGGAGGGTTCCCGCCTTGTTGGCGAGTTGTTGCACGACAGATGTCGGTTGGATACCCGTCAATGCTGAGGCAGCTTTGATGGCTTTCCCAACCGAGCTAGTGGGTTTGCCCCCAGCCAGCTCTTCTGGGGGGAGCTCTTTGACGTAGGGGAACTGATCCGCGCGCAGAACGCCCTTGATCTGGTCTTCCATGATATCCTTGAGGACAGGGACGTACCGTGACACGTCGTACTTTTCGGTCTCGGCGCCCTTACCCTTCTTCTTGCTTGCGGCGGTGATGCCCTCGTACGTTCTGCGGGCTTTCGTGGGGCGTTTCCACGACTTTTCCGAGTAGGACGACGTGGACAGCTTCACGCCGAGGTACGCGAGGTTCGTCAGCGCGTCGGACTCGTCGGGGGTCAGTTTCGCGGTCTGCAGCATCTTGCGACGGTCCTCGTCCTGGATGCCCTCGCCGCGGGAGATGATGTACAACATGAGGAGTCGAAGCTTGTCCGCATTCCTTTTGGGGTCGTAAACGGGACGTCATAAATGTGACAGACATCAGAGGGACAATGATACCGCAACACATACGTAACATCCGCCGAATCCAGCAGGGGCACCATATCCACAAAACTGTCCTTTGGCGTCGTCCCGTCGGGCTTCTCGCCCGTGGCCAGCTCCTGCTCAACGGTCGCAATATCGTTGAGACGTCGCCGCTGGTACAGCTGCAGACACGTCTGGGTGAGGGTGATGTGGGTGGAGAACTTGGCCTTGAGATCGGCAAACTGCGGCAGGGATTGGATCGTGCTGAGCATATCCTTGATATCGTTTGCTCTTTTGGGGGTGCTGTTGGTGAGCAAGGGCGCATCGTTGCACCACGGAGATACTACTCACGGGCGCCCGTTCCCGCCCGCGATCCCGGCCGCTGCGGGGTTGTCCGACAGGAACTTGTTGAACTGGGACGTGAGTTCGCGCGTAATATCGGCGATGTGGCCGTGTCGCAGACTCGTCTGATGAAGGTTGGAGAGTTGATGGGTTCAATTCAACCCTTCCCTCCCACCCTCCCCCGTTCCAGCGATACCCACCCACAACTGATCGCTCTCCTCCAAATTCACACTCGTCGCGCTCCCACCCTCTCCATCAACCGGCGCTACCTCGACTTTCCCGGCGCCCATACCCCCTACAAGGTCCGCCACCATAGCCTGGTAGGAAAACTCATGGAGCAGGGCCCCCGTCAAGTCGACAGTTCTGTCCACGACAATGAGCGTGGCGCGCTGGTAGGGCGTCGCGGGCGGGAAGGTATCGTCGAGGCGGCAGAGTTCGTCGAGGTGGTTCTGAATGAGGTGCGCGAGGCGCGAGGGGGCGGAGGCGGCAAGGGATGGGTTGGAGGAGGAGCTGGAGCCGGAGCCGGAGGAGTTGAAAAAGCGGATGGTGGGGTATTCGCCAAGGGTGGAGAGGACGGAGACGATCTTTTGTGGCGGGGGTGGGGGTGGGGGGAGTGCGGGAACGAGCCGTGGTGTGAGGATGCGCGTGGTGGCACGAGAGGGTCAAACTGACGCACCCGCCGCGCGACGTCGTCGAGTTCAGACTCGAGTTTGCCCTGGTCGGCAGTGGGGGAGTACAGGCTGTAAAAGAGTCGGGGTGCCTCGACCGTGAAGCAAATCGATTCGAGCGCTGCACAAGGAGGGGTCCGATGGTGAGGGCCGCATGGTGGAGAATTGTCAAGGACAAACTACGAACCGATAAAGTCAACAAAAATCTCGGTGAGCTTCTTGACGTAGCGGTCCTCGATGTGCCGCGCGAGTGCTTCTCGGATCCGTTGGAAGAGGCGTTCGGGAATGGCTGGTGGGAGGGTCGGTGGCAGGCATAAGAATTAGTGGTCCAATCCATTCCAATTCAATACCGCACGACAAGAGAAAGATGACCCGGCACTCCATTCCAATCCATACTTCATGTCGCGAAAAAGATGACACTCTAGTTTGATACACCACGAGAAAAAGTAATCCAACAAATTGATCCGATGCCCACATCTCACTCCCGGTGGGACATACGTTACCTGTGGAAGAGTACGCTCTGCTTGGAACATCCGCCTCCGGCTTCGTACTCGTTCCACGTGGAATGTTCGCCTCCGGTGGAGGAACACGCTCCATGTGGAATATTCGCCTCCGACGGTGAAAGCTCCGCGTGGAATGACCGCCTCGGGCGAACGCATCATCCACGCTCCAGGAGAGTAACCAGGAATGCTCGCCTCCTGAGAAGAAACACGCCCCGCGTGTAATATTCGGCTAGGGCAAACGCCTCGCCGGTCAGCACTTCGCACGTCCAGCCTCACCCTCGCTACGCCAGCGCGCTCATCTTTCTTCCGGCCTCCGTCACGCCTCCCCCCGCTCCGCTCCCACCGCAAACTCACTCGTGGTAAAAAACACGTGAGCTGCCGCATACAACGGCTTCCCCACACTGCCATCCCTGGTCCTCTCGACGATCCCCCCGCCGTACAGCGTGTCGTCAATGAACCGCTCGATGGACAGTTCGGTCGGGCTGATGAAGTAGACGGCGTCCAGTTCGGGGTAGGGTTGCCGCTTGCGTTCGATGTTTTCGATGACTGGGGGGACGGGGGTGGGGGTGGGTGGTCAGATTTGTTAGGATGTCGTTACGTTCTTCACCGGGGTTCTTGAGAAGACTCCATCGCCAGTGTCAACCTCATACCCTCTCCACCATGTTCCATATTTTCCATCGACGTCCCCACTCCCATTTCCTTTCTCCCTGAGCCATCCCCCCATTCCTCAGTCTCCATGTTCCCGATCTTTACCGCGCACATTCCCACTCCTCCTTACTCGTTGAGATAGGCCCCTCACTTTCCATGTCCACGCTATGTTCTCCTTCCTTCCTCCCATCCCCACCGTCCCACCATCTTCCATGTCTTCGCCTCCCCATCACTGCACATACGTGGATCGTTCGCCTCCGGCGGTCAGCCGCGGTCAGCGCCTAGCGGCGCTTAGGCCTCGGTCTCCATTCACGCTTTGTGTGGGATATTCCTCGCTCCGCGAGAGTATTCCGCTTCGCGGGTCACTCGCCTCCGGCGGGAATACTCGTTGCGCTCGTGTCCTCGGTCAGCGCTATCGCGCTTAGGCCTCCGTCGGTCCCGGGGCTCGACTCCCCCCCCCCCCCCCCACCTCACTCACGCGTAACATTCTCCTCAAGCACATCATACATTTTTGCGCACGACGTGAGAATACGGAGCGATTTGGGGTCGGTCACGAGCAGCTTCCATCGTCCTGTTGACCCGGAGGGATCGCCGGGGTTTACGGCGCGGATGATATCGTTGATGATTCCTGGTGGTGGGTAGAAGGGGTGGAAGGGTGTGGGAGTGGTGGCGTGTGGAGTGTGGGGGTGAAAGAGGGTGAGTCGAAGTGTGAGTGGCAGCAGAGGCCTCGGTACCCGCTTTCGCGGACATAAACCTCCGCCTCCGGCGCAGTCCTCGGTCTCCATTCACGCCCGGCATGGGATACTCCTCGCTCGGCGAGAGTATGCGCTCCGCGCTGTGTCAATCGCGCTTCGCGCAGGGATCATTCGCCTCCGGCGGACGCCTCGGCCAGCGCCTAGCGGCGCTTAGGCCTCGGTGCTCGCTGCGCTCGCGGGGCTGGACTCCAATTCACTCGGCTACTCGCTCCTTCGTCGCTCGGGCCTCGTTCGTTCCGTCTCGCCCTCGCCACCCACCCCCCCGCCCCCCCCAGACACGAAAACGCACGCCGTCTGAGCAGCTCCTTGAGCGGTGGCATCGCAACGGCGCTCGTCCAATCCGAAAACACGCAGTGTCAGAGTGGGAGTGGGGTTTGGGGCTGTGAGGTCTCGAGTGCAGCCATGACCAAAGCCAGTCTTCACCTCACGATTTCCGCGTACGATGACGATGGGTTCTGAGAGCAAGGAATCCGTAGCATGTTGTGGTCTATCATTTGCACAAATACGAGACGGCGTGTTGAGGAGCAGTTCCGTGGATTGTAGAAACTCCTGATTTGTTCTATGAAGGATAGTCTACAGATTGACTTACTTTCCACTGTGAACGCGCACGAGAGCAACTATGAAATTTCACTCGGAGAGAGTGTCGTTGTTGACCGCAGCTCGCTTTGGCCGTCTGTGGCGATGCTGTGGATGTACAAGTCAGGGCGGCGAAAGTCGAACGGTTTTTCCTGGCGGTACTGTAGTCTAGTCTCGTCTGGTCTGCCTCTGCCCTGGTGCGACGCGGGTGTGCACTCAGACAGCGGGATCCATCGCAGCGTGGGCAGTGACGCGGACTCGCCTGCACACACTCGCACTCCACTCGGACGGCAACGGATGTCGCAGCCTCCCTCGCAGAGCCAGAACCCGGCGACGGCGGGGCCAGCGGACTGCGCGCTGTTCGGGTTGCTGTTTGACAGATCCGGTGCGTGCGATGGGGGGGCACTCTGCCACTTCTCCTCGCCTGCACGCCTCGCTCACGCCTTCACCCCTTCACCCCTTCCCCCTCACTCCACTCCTCCGCACCCCCGCCCCTACACCAGGCCTGCAGAAACCCTGGCTCACATCCCCAACAGCCCAATGCTGCGGCAACCCCGCACTCTTCACATGCAACGACGCAGGCCTCATCACGCAGGCCCGCCTTCGCTCAAACGGCCTCGCAACCACTTTACCACCACTCGACGCCCTCTCGGCCATCACGGACCTCGACTTGTCGTACAACGATCTCAGGGGCACTTTACCAAACATGACGGCACTGCTGGCGCTGCAAGGACTCAATTTGTTGGGTAACGTCAACTTGGTGGGGAATGTGGACGGATTGTTCCCGCCGCAATTGTCGGAATGCACTTTACCATACACGGACACAAAACAAGCTGGAACGGACTTGTGCACGTGCACGAACGCCATTCCCAGCGTATGCAGTATCAGGAAGTGTGATGGCCCCTCCGCAGTCGAATGTTCTTCTCAACCTTCTCCGCCACCGGTACCTAACGCTCCCGGATTCCAAAACACTCCGGGCACTGCACCGACTCTGACAGGAACTGGGACAGTCAAACTGACGGCGACTGCACCGCCCGCAGGCACAGGCCCAGGATTCCCTTCAAACCTCCAACCGACGCCAGCACCAGCACCAGGTCCAGGCATAGCCGGCGTCGGATCGCCAGACCCAAACAACGACTCGCCCCGCCCCACGTCCACAATCTCTGCCAGTTTCCCGACCCTTCCCACCGTACCCGTCTTTTCTTCCGCTCTGCCTCCTACTGCCACTCCTACTGCAACACCCACCGCCACTCCTTCTACTGCCGCTTTTTCTGCCCTTCCCCTCGCTCCACCTCCCTCCTCCGACTCCTTTTCCACCTCACCCCCCACCTCCCCCTCATCCTCCCGCCTCCCCATCCCCCTCATCGCCGGCCTCACCTCGGGCCTCTTCGTCATCCTCCTCCTCCTCACCGCCGCGCTCCTCATCCGCCGTCGGAGAAGGGAGGCGAAGAAGCGGTATGAGGAGAACCCGGAGTTCCAGCCGTTGGCGCCGGAGGAGGTTGATCGGGGGGGGTCGCCGCCGCCATTAGTTGGATCGGGTGTGGGCACGGGCGGGAGGACGGATGCGGGAGGGGGCGCGGCGCCGCAGATGATGGTGTGGCACTCGCACTCCCACTCCCTCCCATTCCCACCCCTCATCCCCCAAAACTTCAAACCCCGCACCGCGTCCCTCCCCGCTCCCTCCGCACCCCACCGCGCACCCACAGGCCTCGCATCACTCCGGTCCATCGCCACGGTCGAGACCTCCCCACTCGATACGTTCTCGGATACGGACTCGGATACGGACTCGGACTTGGGTGATAACCCGATTTTTCATTCCGATTTCGGAAGGGCGCTGCCTGCGGTGGTGGGGGGGAAGCAGGCGGCGGGGGAGGTTGGGGAGGTGGGTGTGGTGGAGGAGCAGGGTACAGTGGAGGATGTGGCGGAGACGGGTGCGGGTGTGGGTGCGGGGGGAAGGGGAAGACCGGAGACGAGGCAGGAAGATGCGGGTGCAAGAGATGTGCCGGATCCCAAACCGGAGACGGATCGGGAAGCGTAGTCGGTGAGTTCCGACCGTTTCTTTCTTTTACCCCCCGCATCGTCTGCAATCTCACGATGTATCACAATTCACACTTGAATCTCACCTTTCCATCTCCATCTCCGCATCCCGTATCTTCACGCTCAAAAGTGAACCGGGAACGGAACCGTACCCACGCACGTCCCCCGTCCGCGGACCGTCGTCGTACCTTGTCCCACCGCAACCGCAACCGCAACCGCAACCGCCAACCGCCTCCTCGCCGTTGACTTTCGAATTTCGAATTTGTACATATGGATTATTGAGTTTATTTTAAGTTTCGTGCAAATGAACTATGTATCGCAGAGAGTGCTCCTTCTCATGGGAGCAAGGCCGTACGGATTACAAAAAGAATATTATTATTTCACGTGGAAATTTTTCGTGGTGGGACGCGAAACGGAGGAGCCCAGAGCACTTCGCACCGCCGGCCGCTGGTAATCAGACAATGGAAAGGGAGAAGAACCTACGCTCTGCCCTGTCTGGTTGTGGTGTTCCACCAGTTGAAACACGTCAACGGGTACACGTGGGAATTAAGAATTGTGATAGGTTTTACCCATTGGTGAAGATTAGTAACCATCACATATGTAAGGTGGTGAAAACTTTTGTAAGTTGTAAACGGACACCGACCTGGAAGAAAAACCAGAGTTCCTTCTTCCTTGACGCGAGAATAAAATGGGATGCCAGTGGCAGTTGGGTGTGTGCCATCATCTTGACACTTTGACGTTCGGTCCGCCTGTGAAAAGAAAAGTCCGATAACGTCCGTTCGAATCGAGTCTGAACCAGAAAAAAGTCGGAACTTGATAGTCACGCTTTTCAATTCCCGGTTCCCGGAGGGGGAAGGGGTTACAGTTCAAGCGTCAGCCGTCGATCCCTGTCCACCTCGAAATGCCTGCTCCGATAATGCAACGCATGTCCGTGCGCTGCGCAGTACACGTGCTGAGTCGATACTCCTTTCCAAAGGTGACGACGTGGAGGCGGGCGCGAGGCAGGCAGCACAAGATCCGCGTGTGATGAGTGCAGTGAGACGGGGCGAAAACACAAAGCCGGTGTGTTCTTCTCGGGGCAGTTTCCCCCAAACTGATCCTAAAGTTGCTACTGCAAACTTCCCCTTTTTATACCATAACAAAACTGTACCGTGCATGCGAATCCAAATCCGCAGTAGCATTGTCCCACGCTGAGTCTGCCCTTCTCTCACTGACAGTCCGTCATAACGTCCCATTCCTTCTGCAATCTGCATTGATCGTTCTATAGAGAAAAGATTGTCCTCACGCGAATAAACGAAAGGACGTTCGAGTGGGGCTCGGGTCAACTGTTATACCCAGGTTAACGGTTATGTTGGTTATCAAGGATGCTTGTGCCCATGTGGCCAACAACGTGGAAACGATAGCGTCTCCTGGATCAACCCAACGGTGGACACAACAAAGTACTGGCCAATGTTCCATTCCGGTCCCTGACCCCTCCTTCCGCACCAACCAATGGCAGTTTCTCATCACAACAAAGCACTTTCCAATATTCCACCCCGGTACCTTACCCTCATCCCCGCACCGCACCTCATCCCTCCCCTCGCGGCACCTTAAATTCCGGACCAACGCCGACCATATCGTTTATCCATGAGAAGCCCTCTTGACTTGAGGTACTTCTTCAAAACTTTGGTCATGGTGCCGCTATTCTTACGCGACCGTTGTGCACAGAAGAAAAGAGGGTCAACACTGCGAGCGTTGATACGTACATCCCGCTCCAACAGGAACCTGACTGCGTCCATATTACCCCCTTCCAATGCCCCAGAGAGTGGGTCACACGCATTTCCTTCCCCATCAACATTTGCTCCATAGTCCAACAGCAATTGCATACAGTCTGTATAGCCATAATTGTGCCGCGTGGTACTGCATCCAGCCTCTGTCCTTCGTCAGCTGGCCCGCTGAAGAAGCATGATTGAGCAGCATACGCAGCACCTTAAGGTTACGAACCGCAACAGCATCTTTTAGGACGCTGGAAATGGTTGGGTTGAACTCCAAGAGCCTTTTCATGACGCGAATATCACCGCCCCGCCTCACCGCGATGAAGAGCGCATTGTCAAGATCATAAAGTTGCGGGTGCAGACAAGCTGGGATCATGTTCAACAGATTAAAGTCGCCCGATCGTGCCCCGAGTACCACCAGCGCTGGATATTTGGACCACGGTAGTGATTCAGCGGACGAGTTTCGCGCCAGCAACATCTTGGCGACATCGATGTGGTTTCCAGATGAAGCCTTGATAAATGTCCCCCACTCCAGGATGCTCGCCCCGTGCTGCAAAAAGAGTTTAGCGGCTTCGAGATGGCCGTGATGACATGCATGACGCAAGCTGTCCGACAGCGTGCTCGCCAATCTCACATCAAAGATGTTGCTGTTTCCGAGTCGTCGGAGCAAACGCTCAAGTGCGGCCACGGCTCCACACGGTGCCTCGGCGATCAGTGCGTCTCCTACCCATTTGAATCGCCTGAGAGCACGAGCAGCGATCGCGCCCGGGTCACGGAATATGTCTCTGAGCTTAACATTGAGTGCCATGCCAGGCAAGGCCAGCCGGTGCCGGCAATGACGTGAATGTGGGAGCGTGGGAGGGCCTATTGCGTAGCCGAGACCACAGCTTGAAATTTGCTCGGTGGGGTTGAAGGGAAGGCTTTGAAAGGCCCGCCATATTGACCAGTGGTGAATTCTTCATATCAGTTTCCCGTGTCTGTGGACGACCTGCGGCCGCTGCCCCGGTCAAAGATATCTCCCGCGATTCTCTGTTTATGTTTATTAGATAAGCGTGAAAAGTGGAAGCAAGGCCGTTTAGATGATAATTTTGTTATTCCATTCCATGACGGTGTCACTCTCACCAATTGCCACTTGTTGTCGCTCTTCCTTCGAAACTGCCGGGCCTAGTGTCCAATTATTCACCATATTGATGCGATACTGATTTTATTCAGTGTGAAAGCAAAAGGGTGACAACAACTTCCCCAAACGTGCCGCCAAATACGAGCGGCCCATTAAATTCTCTCCATAACAATGCCGGACCGTACTATCCAATCATTCGCGGTATTTACGCAGTATTATATTTTCATGCTTCGCGTCAAGTAAAAAAAAACCGAGGCCGTACGGAGATTACATTACACCGAATATTCAATAATGTCACCACCCACGCTCGCCCTCATAGTTCCCTCCAAAATTGCTCGGCCCTACTGTCCGCTGACTCGGTGGAAACGACGGAAACGCCGCCCCGCTCTGCACAGACCGCGTCGACTCGTCACCATCGTAGCCCCCAACACTGAACGAGCCCTGATGTCCTATCACGTCTGACCCGCCGTCATACGAGCCGGCCTGCCGCCCCGCGGCAGACATGGCGGCTTGTCCGGGAAGGAGGAAGGAACCCGAAGCGACCCCGAGTGCGGCGGGGTTGGGCACGATACTGAGTCTGCGACTCTCGACAAACTCGTCCGGGAGGAATGCGGCCGCGCCCGACGACTTGGCCATCGACATGCGCTTGTTAGCCACCGCTACCGACGACGTGTTCTGAGATACCGGGGGGAACGCCGGTGGCGGTGGGGGCTCATACGACGGGGCTTCAATCTGGTACGAGTCCTGGGCCGGCACAGACCCCGCTCGGTACGAGTCTTGCGGACGCACCGCCCCCGCGCGGTATGAGTCCGGTGGGGGTCCTTGCACGCCAGGGAACGATCCCATACTGTACTGCATCGAGTCTCCGGGCGGCCGGTTGCTCATGGAGTGCGGGAAAAGGTGTTGTTGGGTATAGGTCATACTGTCGCCGTACCCGGCAGAGTACTCCGACGTTTGGTACGCTCTGGAGTCGTCCTGCGCGTACCCCTGCTGCGCGTATCCCTGCTGCCCGCCATACGCCTGCGCATGGTGGGGGTCGTACGACGCCTGCCCCTGGCCATGGCCGTACCCGCTCTCGTCCTCCCAGTATCCCATCTTGGAATGCCGTTGTGTCGCCGAGCTCCGCTCCGCAAGCGCCACCGCAAACCCGGCAATGCTCCCCGGCTCCACCCCGCCGGGCGACATCCCCTGCGATGCCCCGCCGCCGTACCCGCGGCGAGCCGCCTCCGGTGGTTGCGGTAGCGGCTTGGAGGCGTCCATATAATAAGAGTCCTGGTACCCTCGCGACTGGTAGTCGCTCCGAGGCACGCTGGGGGGATAAGAGTACCCGCTCCCCGAGTCGCAATAGTCCCGGTGCTTGTCATCACGGTGGTCCCAGTTTGAGGTGGGAAGGCCACCGACAAAAGAGGGAGGTGTCGGAGGATGCCCCATGCTCGGGAATGGCGGGCGCTCTGGAGGGCCCAAATAAAGTTACCAAGTATCCCACTAACTGTGTCGAAATCAAAATCACCACTCACTGAAGCGTTTGGACTGATTCCTGCGGATCATAAGAAACGCGCCTCCTCCCGCGAGCCCAACGAACGCAAACATGCCAAGCGTCGCCCCTGCAATAACTCCGGCATTCGATCCCTGGTCGGTACCATCGACCCCATTTGTCAGGAGCGCAGTCGAGGGTGAGCTTGAAGTTACCGAACTGGAGGTCGTGGTTGTGGTACGACTGCTCGAAGCTGTTGTCTTTATAACAGAGCTAGAGGAGGAAGAAGGAATTCGTGTGGTGGTAGGTCTTGTTGTCGTTGGGATGGCCGACGAGGAGGCGACAGTGGTAGAAGCTTGCGTTGTGCGAGCGGCCGTGGTGCTCCGAGGACAGGTGGTGCCAACATCGATTGCGGCCAGCGTTGAGCAGGCAGCCGGGAAATCTTTAGTACAAGTGTATAGGCCCGGGTTTGAACCAGCCGCTACCAGCCCGCAAGTGGTGAGCCCGGTTGGCAACAAGCCATCAATGTTCCCAGCCAGCATGTTTCCAGAAAGCCTGGATTTGATGGCACGCGAGATCACATATCGCCATGGGTTGATGGATATCCAAGACGTGAACTCACTGCACTTCCCGTAACGCTGCTAGCTTTGATAGATTTGGGATCGCCCCAGTAAGGGCGTTCGTGTTAAGTCGCAACGTTCTCAATTGAGTCAAAGCAGTAAGAGCCGGGATGGTGCCCGAAAACAGGTTGGAGGACTGTTCGGTTCTGGCCGGTTGGAACAGGTTCCCCAACGCTTGACTTGTACAGCAGAGTCACTCACCAGATCCAAGGACGTCAATTGCGTGAGTCCTGCCAGCGGCGGGATGGCACCAAGCAGCGTCTGCCCGCTGAACGATGCTGTTACGACCCTGTTGTTGGTGCAGGTGACACTCGCTCCTCGGAGACTCATGTACCCGCAACATGCTCCTCTTGTCCAGGGAATGGTCATCCTTGAGTTTGTGTATATTGTCTCAAAGACGGCACAATCGGCTGCCTGTGTCTGTCCAGCCGCCCTTGGAACTCCACCAAAGATGAGAATAACGACACCGAGCATCACCAAACGCCCACAGCGCCACCGAGGTCCGCGGTTTGACGGAGATCCACCCTCAGGCGTGCGAAGCTCCGGCACCATCGCTGCGATGGGGGACGGGGGGAAATGGCAGAAGACAGCAGGTGAAAAGCGCCACCGGCGGGTTCAAGGCAACCGCAGCCGGCCTCGTCCCCCTCACTTTCCCATTCCCTTTTATCAGTATGTATTTGATACAGTAACTTTCTTTCATTCATCGACAGAAATAAGAAAATAAAATGGACCCGGAAAGTTGCCGACACCGTGCCTGGAAAGTTGTGGTGTCCACCAAACATAACGAACGCAATTTCGACAGCTGGATGGTCCCGGAACCGAGCCGGTGAAGCCAAGGCAAACTAAAGTAAATGAGGATGCAGTTGTGGTCCTCTGCGCAATAGATGCTTGGTCACAGGGAGATTGGTGACTGCGGGCGGTGGCTCAGTCACGCACGCACGTGTTCGTTCACTTAGTCCAGTTTGGAAGATTGTTGCCAGTCATTTCTTGCCACTAATGATGATAAGAATATACAGAGACTTGTCAGCATCGTCCCCCAACAGTGGATGAAAAAGGTTTCCCCTGTCCCTCTCAGTTCCGGTAATGGGACTTTCTCGGATATGTATACATACACACTCACTGCGACAAAGGAGTGCAAATAAAAACATCCTTAATTTCAAGAATCTTTTTCTTCTTGAATTGAAAAATGAAACGCATAGCTCACTTTAGCTCAGTCGACGGATGAGTTGTGCCTGAGGCAGCCGGAATGAACCACCATCCGTCCGGCCCGCAGGGTGAGCTCGTGACCTATTTAACGGGCTCTCCTTTCCCCCCTTTTGCCTTGAGCAAGACCAGGGAGTGCCGCCATCAACATCTTGTGCCGGCATAGGAGGTTACAGCCCCACCGAAACTGGAACATTCGTCACGACATTGAATGCCCCCGGCAGCGCAGAAGCTTCTCGTACCCAAGGAAGTTGTCGACTCTCACATCAAAGCTCTTAAGAGCGTTCCCAACCGGGCGCGTCAAGTTTGCTCGATACCAGGCTGTTTTCGGGAGAGCTCGACGTGAGTTGCGAGTTGCATCGAGCACACTCGCCCAACGACTTTAAAGCATCACCCCCGGATCGCCGAATCCCGCGACTGTTCACATCACGGATCGTTGGAAACGCGCGTCGCTTTTCCCAGACGCTGGAATTTACAGGTGATTCGCATATTCTTCGCAACCGATCACTCTGCGCCGCTCATCCCGTGTGTGCTCTCGACCTCCAGCAACACCTTAAAACCCACATCGAAAGACGCCCATACACTCTGTTCCATGAAGAGTGTGGCCAGGGATTTCATCGTCCAGGGGAGCTTGGCCGTCACATTCTGTTGTGCACCAACAACCTTCCTCAGTGTCAAGTCTGTGGAATTCGGATGAACAGGTGGAGCATATTTTTTTGCTTTGCAATCATAATGGGATGGGTGTTGATTGAAGTTTGTGCACACGAAAAACCAGCTTTATCCGCGCGGACCGGCTGCGTCAACACGAATCACAATGCGACGGCACAATTAATGTGCCTTCTACGAGGTCTCGGATCGCTTACCCCACGCCTTCTCCCTCTCCGGAGCAATCTGCCGTCATCGCACCTTCTCCCTCCCCGGAGCAACCTGACGTTAACGCATCTTCGATCCCATTTGGAGGTTTTCAGCTCCCACCACCCGATCCCGACTCTCTCAAAGACGACGAAGCTTTACCTGACACTTTTGAGGATGCCCTCAACACGGCGGAGCTGGTCTTGACCGGAGAGGATCCAGAAGAACCTCTCAACGACGACGAAGAATTACCTGACACTTTTGAGGATCCCAATACGATGGAGGAGCTGGAGCTGGTTTCCAGTCATCTCACGGCAGAGTTTCACGAATGGCGCACGACGCACTTTGGATGATTTCGCGGACGAAGCATAATCACACAAGCACCAAAAATATTCCTCGCTTTTTGCAAATGCGTTAGTTGCAGTAATCCAATTTTTCATTCCCCGCATGATTAACTACATATTTGTTGCGATAAATATCATAAATACATTTGTGCAAACACCAAGATCAAATGAGCTTGCGAGCCAAAGCTCCATCTTTGCAACGTTTGAAATTGGAACCATGGAGACCCCGCCAGCGGGTATCCCGAAAATTCCAGCGTGGGGGCGATAGCGACCACCCCATGATTACACATTACGGGAGACGTGGTCCCTCCTCGATTCGGTCCATTTTTTCAGAAGCGCCATGTGCATGACACGTCTCGGGCGTCACACCGAGACAGGTAGCAGGATATGCTAATCACGCTGTAATGAGTCCACAAACACATGCGCGTAGCGCCAATAACGTCGTACATGATGACCACATGATGACGGCACTCAAAGCGTTACATAACCGGATCATGGCGACATAACTGCCACTCGTACGAGAAACTTGCGCTTATGGCAATTAGGAACTTAATGACACTTAAAAGATTTGCTCTGTAGACATCACTCGATCTCAAAAGTGGTTCGAGATTGGTGACTGCGGGCGTTGGCGTGGTCCCGCACCCACATGTTGGTCGATGCCACTTAGTCCACTTCAATTATTGTCGCCAGCCATTCCTTTCCACTAATTACGATAAGAATATAGAGACTTGTGACAGCTGTCGCACAAAACTGTATGCGAAATGTTTCCGGTGAAAAAGCGCGGCATCAATTGCGCGAGCTATGAGGCAACTTTTCGGAGTTGCAACAAAAGATTGCAAATCAAAAATATCTCAACTTTCAAGAATATCCTTCTTGTTGAATTGAAATCGAAATACTGCGTTTGTCGATGATGATGCCTCAGGCAGCGGAATGAACGATCATCCGTCCGGCCCGCAGGATGAGCTCGTGACCTATTGAACGGGCTCTCCTTTCCTCTCTTTCACCCTAACGGAGACTAGGGAGTGCCGCCATTACCACCTGGTGCCGGCAGAAGCTGTCGTATCACACCCACCGAACACTGGACACATTGAATGCCGCCGGCTTCGCAGAAGCTTCTCGTACCCAAGGAAGTTGTCGACTCTCACATCAAAGCTCTTAAGAACGTTCCCATCGGAACGCGCCAAGTGTGCACAATACCAGGCTGTTTTCGGCAGACCTCGACGTGAGTTGCGAGTTGCATCGAGCACACTCGCCCAACGACTTTAAAGCATCACCCCCGGATCGCCGAATCCCGCGACTGTTCGCATCACGGATCGTTGGAAACGCGCGTCGCTTTTCCCAGACTCTGGAATTTACAGGTGATTCGCATATTCTTCGCAACCGAGCTCACTGCCCCTCTCATCGCGAGTGTCTTCTCTAATTCCAGAAGCACCTTGAAACCCATATCGAAAGTCGCCCATACACTCTGTTCCATGAAGAGTGTGGTCAAGGATTTCACCGTCCCGGGGAGCTGGGTCGTCACATTCTGTTGTGCACCAACAACCTTCCTGAGTGTGGAGTTTGTGGAATTCGGATGAACAGGTGAACAATTTTTTTCTCCTTTGCAACGGTAATGCGATTAGGTTGAGTGAAGCATGTGTACATTTTTCGAAAACGAGCTTCATCCGCGCTGACCGCTTGCGTCAACACGAGTCACAATGCGAAGGCACAATTAACGTACACTCTACGAGCGTGTCCTCTACAAGCATGTCCTCTACGAGGTCTTACCCCACGCCTTCTCCGTCTCCGGAGCAACCTGGGCTCATCCCACCTTCGACTCCATTTGGAAGTTTCCAGCTCCCACCACCCTACCCCGACCCTCTCGAAGAGGAAGAACAGGTTTTGCCTGACGCTTTTGAGGATCCCTCCTCCAACACCACAGAGGAGCTGGTCTTGACCGGAGAGGGTCGCGAAGACCCCCTCAAAGATGAGGACGAAGTTTTACCTGACACTTTTGAGGGTACCGACACGAAGGATGAGAAGAATTTGGAGCTGGTTTCCAGTCATCTCACGGCAGAGTTTCACGAATGGCGCACGACGCACTTTGGGGTCAGCATGATTTTCTCGGACAAGATTTTATTGGACGATGCATAACCACCCCAGCACCAAAAATATTTCTAGATTTTTTTTTTCGTTCCATTTTACGCCTTTTGCAAATCGCGGCAGTTGGGTACAGTAATTCCAATTTTTCGATGCTTATATAACTACATAATAATTGCGCGACACTTAAATATTCTAAATACATTTGTACAAACACCAGGTTTTCAAATGAGCACGTGAGCATCAGAGCATGTGAAAGCACCATCCATCCATCTATAACGCGTTTGCAACAATATTGATCGGGGCCGTCGGACCCCCGCCCAGCAGGTATCCCGCAAATGTCAGCGTCGGGGCAACCGAGAGCACTCCATCATTACACGTCACGGGGGACGTGGTGCTCAGTATGCCTCCCGGGTTAGGTCCATTTTTCATCGTCTCCAAGCGCCACGTGGCTCCCGTTGTCATGCTGTTCCCGACCACCCATACGGACGACATCTTGACGATCGGCAGACCCTCGAAAGTGATGCTGATTGCCGCGAGGCCGCCGTCCACGTTGTCGAGTGGTTGGTGGCCGTTGACGTTGAGTGTGAGGCGGAACGGAAAGAACACGTCTGTGCTGCCCCCGCCCCAGCATCGGTCGATCAGGAATGTGAAGGTGTACGTGGGTGCGCCTGCGACAGTCCTGAAAAAACGTGGGTGTGACGAGGTGAGAAAGAGTGGAAAAGGGAGGATGAGAGGGATGCTTACGGGGGAACGGAAACAGACGGAACGACCGTCTTGACATAATTGTTTGTCGGGGGAATGGGAACAAGTGTTGCCGATGCGGTCCCACCATCTGCATCTTGCGTCGAAGTTGATGCACCGAGATCGCCTGCGGGAGCATAAAGATGTATAAGAGTCGAAAGACAGACAACGATAGGCACAAACTCACCAACAGCAGGAACCATCAGACCCACTTGGATCTCCCCACCCGTGACCAACGATCCCGAAAGCCTCGTAGCGATGGGTGGAAACATCTGCCCATTTGCGTCGCACGATACTCCCGTCGCGGAAAAGATGCCTCCGATATTAGCGGCCCCGTTGATGGTCGTGAACGACCACACATTGTTCTTCGACAAGGAGCCCGAAACGGACCATGTTTGCAAGGGAGTGATGGAGGTGGCGCCAAGGAATTCTACGGATAATTTGGCGAGTCCCCCGTCAGAGGTGGAGCTCGGGGTATGGCCATTGACGGACAGAACGCCAGAAAGACTTATATAGGTAGTACCAGAGATGCTCCAACACATGCCGAAACTTGTTCCGAGAGAGTAGGTCGGTGGCCCAATGGAAATCATCGACACACCGATTAGAGTGGAAGAAATCACACCCAAGTTTTGCACCAAGGCGGCCACTGGCCCGGCTCCGGACAAAAGTGATCCATTCACTGAGAAGCTTGGCGGTGTGATCAGCATCCCGTTCGAGCACACCACTCCCTGCACAGCAAACACGCCCCCGACATTGGGTTGACCGTCCATAGTCTGAAATGCCCATGTGTTTCCGGACGTGACCGAGTTCGCGACGTTCCATGTTTGGGTTTGGGACACCGCTGCCGCACCGAGGAAACTCAGCGTTAGGACAGCGAGGCCGCCATTAGTCGCAGCATTCGGAGGCGCTCCGGCCACGGAGATGTGGAGATTGACGACAAAGCTCGCAGGGTTGTCGCCCCAACAGCGGTCTATGGGGTCGACCACCACAAAGTACGGGGGCGAAGACTGCTGCCGTTTGGCGTGAGATCCGACCGGGAACGCGAGCGATGACGATGCAGGGAGAAAAAGAAGGATGGCAAATGTTACGATCGCTAGGTCAGCTCGTGCCAATGGCCGGACATGCATCTGCGGCTTCCGACGACGGCTCACCTTGCGGAAGATATGTTCGATCACGGAGATCGCCTCTTGTTTTTGGCTCCCCACGGCCTGAATCACAGAATTCAACGCCCCTAAATAACTTTTCTTCTTCACATACCTTTTTTTCTCTTAGACTGAACAGCTGCTATCAGTTGATCAGGCCGGGGTTGTCGCAACTCACTTCCTCATTGAGAAAGGCGTTAATCCACTTCAACCTTCCCGTCTCATCGTTTCGCATTCTGATGTTCGCGTCGCTTGCACGCTGTGGGTCCGCGGAAGGGTGCGGGGTGCAACTGTGCGGGTATAATTTAGTGCGGGGATTGTAGTCCGCCGATCAAGCGACAAAGACCAAAGAACAATCGGAATGTAAAGAGCAATTTTTCAACGAGTGTATAGGCCGTCCTGCGAAATGATTTGAGCAGGTGGACTTTTTTCAGGTATATTTTAGGACCGGTGTGGAGAGGGATGGTGGAGTGGGTGGGCGGTGCGGGAAGCTTGACACTATTTTGTCAGTGCGTCGGACAAGTGGGTTTTCTCGGTTCTCTTTCCTCGATACCCAAGCGCAGCAAAGCGTCCACGCAATCACGTATATGGATAAAACAGATGGCGCCAGCAGCATCATCGTCAGCGGAGGTGGGTTCGAATACTGGTTCGATGCGTCACGGAACCCACCTCACCATCAACCCCCCCATACCGTTCCCGCGTTCTTCTTCTCGCACAGAGGATGGTTTGGACCGAAGCAGGTTCGCGCGATCTGCTCGACCTGTGATGCGTGAGTTTCGGCAGGGAATATGTATGGACCCACACGGCCGGGAGCCTCTCGATGCCAGTCTCGTGGAACTCGCCATCCACCTGACATCTGTAGGACGGGACGGAGCGAGGAAGATGTTCTCCGTGCCGTTCCCCACACGTTGGGACAGTATCGGAGGTTGAGCCGCTCAATTTTTTGTCAATGCGTACCCCTATTGGACCATTGGCTGACTCTCAACTTGGCGCTCTTCTTTAGGCATCGGATGTACCTGGATCTTCGCGCCGTACCCACTTGTACGGCTCCCAAAAACTACTCCGAATCTGTCACTCGAGTTGTTGAAGGACGCGACGACTGGATACTTGGAGCTGACTCGGGACAACATCAAGATTGTTCAGTCTCAGATGTCGCTGCCCCCAGTGAAACGCTCGAATCAGGGGGAGTCCTCGTCCCCGAACCCAATCCCACCACCCGTCGTTTCCGCCAAACCCACAACTGAAGTGGCTTTGTTCGCCACGGAAACAGATGGGCATTCCGATACCGAGAGTAGTTCGCAAGTTGTCATTCCGAGAAGCAATCTCATTTTGCCCCCGAGAATAGTGAGTCATGTGGTGTCATCTGGTCACGACGACGTTCGTTCCCCTCGCGCTTCTTGTCGCCTTGCTCACTCGTCTCTCGCTATCGTACAGGCTTCTTCCGGGACCAACAATTCTGTCTTGGCGCTACCACACTACGTTTCTCGGGATCTGGACGGGAGTGAAGAAAAGAGAGAGGTGGGTTGAGTAAAAAGTCGATATCATAAATGGAATGGAACTCTGGGCGAATTTTTTGGGCCTGTACGGGAGTTGAAGGAGTGGAGTTGAAGGTGTGAGCAGTCTCCTAACTTCCAAATTCCTCTTTCAGCTCGTCATTAGCATCAGCCGCTCTCGTGCCTCTGAGCTTTTCTCTCTCCTCACGGTACCTCAAGAAGAGGTGGGTGTGTCGGACGACGACCTCCCTGTAGCGACGGGATCTATGGATTCTTCGGCAGATTCAACTACGTCTTTGAAGATCGATATCCTCGGTGGACAACAACGAGAAATAGTCGCCGAGAACGGTAGCCAGATCACGGAAACGCGCTCGGCTTCGTCAAATACGCTCGTTGCCGATCTTGCGGAATCGTCGGTGCCCAAGTCTTTGTCTCCACCGGAACCCGCCAAGACCTCAGAAGTCTCGCTTCCACAAGTACGGTCACTCCTCCGATCAACAACTTCACTTTCTGCCATCGAAACACAAGTTTCTGGTTTTGGTGAGCCTTCGTTTTCACATTAACCGTTTGAAGCGCGTGTTGACATGTGACTTCAGAATCGTCTGTTGCGTTCGCGTTCCTTCCCCCTCACCCCCTTTCTTCTCCAAAGGCGCCCGGATCACGGTCTACAGATGTATCGAGGGACGAACTGGGCTCCGTTCGCGTCGTGGATGACTTGATTTCTCTTTTCTCTTTGGTACAAATACCGTCGGTTCCTGACGTCGGTCTTCGTACCGGGGAGGATGTTACCGAAGAAGCCCTCGCCCCTGAGACCGAAAAGTTGATTGCGACATGGCCTGTGCAGAATGTGTTGGAGATCTTCATGACTCCTGTTACACCCGACGGCACTCGAGATATGGTTGTGCGGTACTACCTATCCCGAGACTTGGACGGGTCTGACGCGACTGGAAAGGTGACTTTACTTGGTAGACGTCGGCAAAGGTCGTTGCTGACCACGTCATCACAGGTTCGCCTCACACTTCCTGCACGTGCCGCGCCTCGGTTTGTTGCCACCCTCCCAACGTCAGTCCGGCGCACCGCGGTGCAATCTACAGCATCTCTTTACTCGACGAGCTCGTCCAAGAAGCGCGGACCTACTCGTGCGAAAACGGACTCGGTCGTGGGGTCTGGTTCCGATAAACACCAGAGTGGTCGAGGAAGGAAGAAGCACATCGAGCGGTTGCAATCTCGTAAAGTGGACTCCCAAGTTAGTCCGCCAGCGTCCCCAGGACGGACGAGTGGCTCTTCAGCCTTCCGGGGTGATACCTCCCCGTCGCGCGTGGATGAGCCTCCCACTCCGACCTCCGTCTCGCTCAGGATCTCCTCAAAGGCATTGTCTTCGAGCGTTCTGTCAGCCTTACCGCCACCCCAGACAAGGGACTCCAGCCCGTCACTCAACACCGCATCGCGGTCAGCGTCCACACCTACCCAGTCATCTAACGGGGAGGATATGGAAGGACAGTTGGAAACGTCAGCACAAAGCACAATATCTGATTCGCCAGCAGAATTTGATGATAGCGATGCGCCGACCACACCAATCATTATGGTCCCTGCTGCTGATGGCAGTGGAGGTACCATACCCGCCGCCAAGGTCTGGACCCTTTCGGACCCGAAAGTGGTGGGGGCGGGCCTATGGCGTCACGCAACGTTTTTATTGACCGTCACACCAGGAGCGGAACAAGCGGTGGAAGATCACGACCTAGGGTTAATTGCAGCGGCAGGGGGCAGGAGGATGCGGTTTGCGGACTTTGATGCGTTTCGGCACACGGTTGTGAAGCACCTGACAAAGATCAATCGTGTGGAAGGGGCACACGGTAGCGATTGGGCTATTCCCTCCGCGGGTCCTTCTGCAATGGATCCCATCCGGTCGGATGCTGCAAGCATTGCACCTTCCATTTCTTCCATTCCGTACCCTCGGAGACTCACGCGGAGAATGACAAGTGCTTCTATTGCATCGGTCCGATCCACAGTCTCCGCCTTTTCAATCAAAACTGCTCAGACGTCTCGGTTGCTCGGATCATACGCACGATCTATCTTGGACCAAGATGTCGGAAGTGCATTGTTACCTGTCGTGGCGGAAGCCGAAATTGTGCCCAATCTGCCTCCCAAGACATTGGTGAGGAGTTTCGATACCCACTTTCTGGAGGAAAGGAGGGCCGCTCTCGAACTCTGGATGAATCAGGTGTGGTGGACTGTGGTATGGCGAAGTGGTCTGGAAGGCTGGGTGGAATGGCGAAAGTTTGCCGGTATTTGAGGACCGTTGGCAACTTGCAACATGGGAACTGGGCTTCAATGACTTGAAAGCCTGGTTGCTGGCCAGTCTTGGAGGAGAGAGCGTCTGCAGTCACAACCTTCGCAACCGTATTTGTATCTGCATTGGCATGAGCCGTCTCATACACACGGCGACTGAACTCCTTGAGCAGACTATTTGTTCTTTGCCGATTTGGGATAGACGGAAATCAGAGAGAAGCTTAATACATAATACATACACTCAGCACCAAGGTTTCAGAAGAATAAGAAAAAAGAGGAAGTAATAATACCCGTTCAGTGAGCAATTGATGACCACAGTTTTCTTTTTCTTCCATAATTCTGTGCCTTACACAACTCTCGTGCACAACTCGCCGACTTGTGAATCCAGTGCGTCGACATCCGTAATCGCGCTCGCTTCACTAGCCTGCGGTTTGTCGTGGTTCCAGAGGAGAACAAGAGACCGAGCATAACGAAGAGACGAAAGAAAGTGCCAATCCTTCCAATTGAACCACGCGACGCCCAAACGGTTCGTTGCGTGGTATCCAGGGAGGAAACATCAAGCATCTTGCGGAGCGGCCCCCCAGTACTTCCCTTATCGCGATATCGTCGTATCCAATCGACTTGTCGCCATTGGGTCGCTGAACATATCGAAACGAACTCCAACGCTGTTAAGGCAGAGAAAATTTGCTCTTTCTTCTGGTCACGTTTCGCTGGGGATGTTGAAGCGTTCCTCACTCCACCGAATCACTACCAGAGAAGTAAGTAAACTAGGATTAAACCTATTTTTTCACCCGTTCGCTCTATCTGGTTTGCGGCACGGTTAAAGGGAGAGGAAGATTTAAGACGGAACGAAGAAGAACTCACGAACGAAAAAGCTATCTGTCACGGTGACAAGTGAGCGACGGCGCGAAGGAAGAGTCCTCCAATATCTTTGAAGGCTTTACCATCGTGATCTCGGAACTCCACCTGCAACACCTCGCGCTTCGTCCACTGTCTCGCTCGTCTTGACCTGGTCATGTCACATTCTGACAATGTACTGGAACAGCTGCAACACATCGCAATCTCTGCCAATTATAATGAAATTGACGTGCTTGGACCGTCTTACCCAAATAAAGAACTGGCAGGAGTTCAGGGCCGGGTGAAAGGTGCAACTACCTGAATCCACTTCAAAACAAAAAAAGTTCAAAGGATACCCGTTACAAAAAAGATAACCATCTTAGCAGCGCTTCTTGTCTCTTGATAGCTCTTTCTGTATGAAGGAACAACCGTATTCCTAACACGAAACTTGAATTTAATTAAAGATTAGACCACGGAGGAGCCTATGCGCGTTGTGTTACCCGATTAATTCATTCCACGAGGTGGACCTATGAGTAAAAAGGTTGTTCGGTGGCAACCACCCCGCAGTTTCAACTGAATTCCCAGCCCCACCACTCACACGCCACAACAAAACCGCGACCGAAAGGACTCTCATCATTCTCGGCCACGGTTTATAGCTGTTGATCGCGGAGAACAGTGCCAAGCAGAAAGGGTGCCTTCTCCCCATGGCATCAGAAGGCGCGAATGGGAGGCTGATTGAAGCTGTAGAGGCAGGAAATGTGGAACTAGTTCGCAGTCTCGTCTCTCCAGATGGTGGCGGCGCGGATCCCGCCCTCGCAAGGAAGACGGTGACTCTTAATGTTACATATGGGAGCAAAATACTGGTTAAGAAACAGAGGACAGGGAGTGGTGGGCTGCTTTTTGGAAGTAGCTCAGGCAGTGGCACCGGTGGTGGCATGAATGGGTCTGGAGGTGGGCTATGTTGGTGGCTGTATCGCAGAGGCTATTCGTGATCCCTTTCTCTTCAGAAAGCATCGTCGAAGAGAAAGAAGAGAAAAGAGTTGAGTCTGTTCTCGCGGAATCCGCTCTATGCCTCGCCGTGAGGTCGGGGAGGTCAGATGTCGTAGCAGTGCTCGTTGACGCTGGTGAGTCTTGAGAGTTCTGGCTTCAGTTTTACATTTGGAGAGGCATCCACCGCGAATCGGAAAGAAAAGGTGACACTGCGGTGGAGGATTCAATTGGTTGTTTACGGATAGCTTAATTTCGTGACAGCAATCAGCGGAAGCGCGATCATTAGCGGCTGACTTCCCCAAATTATTCACTCCGCAATAGGTGCCCCTCCAAACTCACCAATTTCGTGGCGTATACCACAACATCACAACCCATGGACCCTAAACTTCTGGACGTCCCAGCGGTGGACAGACCTTCCGTATTGCAACTTTTCCTCCGCCATCCATTTTGCCCTCACATCAGCGTCACTGCCCTTCAATCGTCGAGGTGCTACGGTTGCTTTGATCAATCCCTCGCACCCACAACAATGTGCCGAAATGTACCAAATGTCCCCTTCCTTTGACATTGTTAAATGCCTGCTGAGCAAAGGAGCTCGGGTCACTGAAGTTGAAATGAACGCCGCGAGGAGGCTCGCAAACCTCGATAGAGCATTTGTGAAGCTACTGGAAGCGCATGTGAGGAATGCACAGGGCGGTGTTGGAGCGACTCTTGTACCAGATCGCCCTCCACCACCGTTACCGAGCAGCGGTGCGGGGCAATCAGGATTGGGGAGTAACGGGAACCATCCGGGAGCTGCGACGGCAGCAGGGAGCCCCCCGCCAATGTCTCCACCCCCGTCGTCTCCACCCAGCTCAACGCAACTCGGCGCATCAAGCGTTTCGCCCGATTCATCTCCTCCCGCCAAATTCACTCCCCTTCTAGCACCACCTCCCCAATCTTCTTCTGGACCGTCGCCGGTGTCCTCCCCCTCCTCAGCAACAACATCAAGTGATTCGCTCGCGTCCCCAATCACCTCGCCCATTAGAGCAACGCAGTCCCAGAACTCTACTTCACTTTATGCAACACAATCAGCAATGTCTCGCTCTATCTCCACTCAATCTTCTGGGGACCAAGTCCGCAGCGACTTGGCCGGACACTCCAGGGTAGTGCTCAAGGACGGAGGGACTGCATTGGGCATGCAGCTTAGTCTGCCAGATTTGCCCCCACCGCTAAGCGCGGGTAACTTACTGGCGTCGGTTGTGACATCCGGTCCCATCACAGAATCTCGTGGCGCAGAGCTTCCGTCAGCACCGATTCCTCGTCGACCATTGCGAGCCGCGTCCGATGCGGCCGAAATGAATCGAAAAGTCACCGGGGACGTGTTTTGGGATGGACCGTACAGTGCACCTCAACTGGGAAGGATTGGATCTCCAACAATCGGAATCACATCCGCGAAGTCGCCACCCCCTCCAACCGAGGAGGTGCTTCGCGCCATAAACATTCGTGGAAATGTCTCGCACCCTCCGCTTCCGCACCCGCGAAATCCAAACCATTCCCATTCTCCGAAAATTCACTCTCAGGTTCCGGCACCACAATATCAGGGATCCGCGGCGGAAGGAATCCTACACGCACAACCAAATCCCCACTCAACTTCACAGGCTCCAACTCCTCCACTACGGATTCCGTTCAAACGCCCTCCGCCACCACCACCTCCACCAGCCTCCACAGTTATTGATGCCGATGTCTCCGGCGATGAGTCAGATAGCTCAGAAAGTGAGGCGGAGGTCCCGTTGTGGAGTCTTGCGGGAAACGCGTCCGCACCACTTCCTATTCCTCCGGCTTCAGCTCCCTCCCGCCACGTAGCATTTGCTCTCCCTCCTGAATCACCCACCGGTATTTCGGGCACGTCTACTCCTTTGGCCTCTGCCCCTGGGTCGACTTTCACCACCCCTGCTGGTACACCTCAGCGTGTGCCACATGGAAACGGTTCTCGGAATGGGCTTCAAGCGAGTTCATCTTCCCAGCCGAGCTCTGCGGCGCACTCGCCTGTTGCACCAACAGCGTTACCGTATTTCTTTATTCCCTCGGGCGCATTTCCCACTGTGGTGCAATCTCCGGATGCGGCTCACGACATTGGAGGTTCCTCAGATAAAGAACTAGACTCATCAAGCAAGCGGCCGTGGTGGGACGAACCTGAAGACGATGATGACGAAGGCGAGGAGGCACCCTTGTCACAGCTCGCGGCAGGAGCTGGTGGCGCAACTGGTAATGGAGATGCCAAGGAAGAGGCGGAAAGAGCTACATCTGTACCACCAGATTCATCTGCCGATCCAACACAAGCCCGGCTCCAACGGCGCATCACACACCTTTCACGCCTCCTGCACCAACGTACACATCTTCTTCTTCTCCTGCGCTCCTCTTTGCTCTCGTCGGGTGTCGGGATACTTTCCCCCGATGGAGCTCTCGGTATCCCAGTCCCGGCAACACTGCCTCCCCCACCTGGGGATTTGAGTGTAATCTCACAGTACGTACCGAACGAAGAGGATGAAATCAGTCTTGCGATTGGAGAGAAGATTGTGTGCACTGTGGTGTTCGCCGATGGGTGGGGCAAGGTTTGTTTGATTTTGCGACTACACCGTGATGAATGGTTAGGCTGACTTAGGCCACCACTATTTGCTATTGGAGGGAACAAACACGTCAACGGGCTCAACTGGAATTTTCCCGCTGGTGTGCGTCTCAGCGCATCCACCGAACCCAACATCTTCTATCCCTGATAATCAAGCCAAACCTTCACCGCCCATTATAACGGGACGTACAGTCTCCCTGATGAAAGCAGGAGCCGGGCATGGTCATGGACACGTGGGAATTGTTGGTCAGACTGGCGCTCTTGCTGGTGGAGGATTACAGCCGCATGTCAGAACGGCAGCTGCCGGAAGAGATCATCGCGGGTTGAAAGAAGCCAAACGGAAGAAGGAGAAAGAGAAAGCGAGAGAAAGGGAAGGAGACGAGGGCAAGAATTGAAAGCGCTCTAAATTATCTTCTCGATGGCACCGTTTTAGTTCTGTACCATCTGTGTAAACTAAGTGTCTCCATTACCATCTCACGGACTACGTACGCACGTCACTTGGACACGCTTTCATGGCGCTTTGAGGATCCAATATTTTAAAAGTAGGGCTTTGAGCTTTTCCCCCAATCGCTTCACATCATCATCAGAAGAATTGAGGAAAATACACATAAATGAATACAGAGGACATGAGAAAGGGGGACGGGGAGAACAGAGAGGAAGTGAAAAACACACCAGGTGCTACAATACATTATTTCTTTCGTGGTTTCAACTTAACAGGAAGACCTCCCTTCATATTTACTGACAGAGTAATGTACGAAGCCCCCTCGACTTCCGTATGCGTGTCGAATCCGGCGACAATATCGAACCTGCGCACCAAATGGCCAAGCAAGATTCGCATTTCGTTGTAAGCAAAGTTCTTGCCAATGCAGTCGCTAAAGCGGTACAGTTTCTTGAGAGTTCTCGGACAACAAGAGAGAGCGGCACCAATAACTCACCGTGTTCCTGCAGAAAAGGGCCAGAACGCGTCGCGATTGACAAGCTTGGGCGTTCCCCAAACTGCACGCGAGGAGTTGTTGGCTTCGGCTTTGGTTTGGGATGCGCCAGATACTTCCTCCTCTTGGGTGGAACTGGCGGATCCTTCAATCCAGCGCTCGGGGTAGAACTCTTCTGCGCGCAGCCAAACTGGAAAATTAGAAGACAAAAAATTATAAAAAAAAGAGGTCAAGTGAAGAAAGTTAAGGGTGTGTGACAAAACTTACGCTGAGAGCTCCGATGGATGGCGTAAAAAGAGATGTCACACTGTAGGACACGTAGTCAGATGTAAGAGAGGACACTTAAGTTTTGTACACGAAAACATACCCAAGTCCCAGCAGGAATGTGCACACTGCGAGCGCTTCCATCTACTTCATGGACCTGAACAACCATATCCTCTGTAAACTCGCGGGCGATAGTTGGCGCCACCGGCCTGAGTCGCAGCGTCTCCTTTATGACGGCATCGAGGAATGGCAGCGTCTTGAGCGTCGACAGCATCATTTGACTATTTAAACCGTCCGGAAAAGCTGCGTCAAGCTCAGCTTGAAGTTTTGCCTTCGCGTCGGGGTACTTGAGCAAGAAGTACAAAACCCATGTCATGGCGTTTCCAGTGGTTTCACTTCCGGCATCATTAAACAAGCTGATAGAAGTTGCAATTTGGGCCTTGTCGAAGCTCTCGCCCGTGTCTGGGTCACGGTGGTCGAGCAGCATCTGGAGAATGTCGTTCCGGCGCTGCCCCGACCCATTGAGCGCCACGCGGTTACTGACGGTGTCCTTGAGCAGGTTTTGGTGCATAGAGAGCGACTTTCCAATGGGGAGAAGACGGTGGTCGATCAGCGTGAGGAACGGGAAGATGCGCTTCTGGACGGCGAAATGCAGCATGGAGCGGCGAGCTTCGAGGAAGGCGTGGTGGCCTGATTCGACCATTCCGAAAGAGGACCCGAACGCCGTTTCACCGATGATATCCGCTGCCATTTTCTGTAGTCGCGCGTATTGAGAGTGTGGGTGAGGGCCGATGTGTGAGAGGTGAGAGTTGAGAGAACGGGAAATGGGGGCACTTACATGGAAGTAATCAAGCATATCGACTGAGCGCCATCCGTTGCCCGTTGATGGGAGACTGAGGACCTTTTTCTCAAAAGACTCCCAAACGGAGAACATATAGGGCTCCAGGTTATTGAGGTACTTGATGGAAAACGCTGGAGTGGACAGCTTCCGCAACATTTTGTGAAGTTCCCTGCTGCTCGTCGTCAGAATGGTGTCCGGATCCTACTCTCAGCCCGTGAGTCGATCGCAAACGGAGCACCGGAAATCACCAGATGCTCACGGTTGGTAAAAGCTTGAATTTGCTGTACATGCGCTCGGGTTTTGGGAGATCATCCGTCTTCATTATCTTTGAGTGGGTGGGTGGGCATAAGCATGGAATGAGGGTGGAAAAAAAGTGCGTTGTGGTTCGGGGGAGTGATCGGTACACGAACAGAGTTCAATTCCATCTCTACCTGGTGCGCAAGCTGCGGATCAGCAACGCTAATCCAACTCGGTCCCATCCTGAACGCGCCAACGGATGGAAACGGACGAAACGAGGTGAGATATTGGCACGGGCTCCACACCCCTCAAACACCATCCTTTTCTTCACACCTCACCTCCACACACTTCCGTACTGCGAATGCAGACGATGCTTCCTCTGAAACCCTTTTCCCCTGATCGTCCAGTACTCCCCGACGATGGGGAACGCCAGCGTCCATATGTTCGCGTGGAGGTCGCTGAGTGGCGACACGAAGAGCCATTCGTAGAGCAGCAGCGCGCGGCGCGTGATGTATATCACCACGATGGTTAGAGTGAGATTCTGTACCGTGAGGAGCTCGATGGCAGCCATGGAATTGAATTTGTGGACGAGGAGTGTAGCGCAACTAAAGGGCGGCCGCAGGATGCTCAGTAAACCTCCGCACGTTCCTCGGACGCTCTTTGTCCCTCTCCTTCCCCGTTGGTTCCATCTTTTACATTACACGGATATGGCCTGGAAATTTGAATTTTGAAAGTACGTTTAGTCCCCCCTTTCTTCTCTTCGTATAAAGCAGCTGCGTCAATATTGGTGATGCAAAGAGGTTGGACTGAAAAGGGAGTATCGGAGAGGATAGAGTCCCCTATTGGGGGACCTACTGGAGAGTCTTAACAGATACATGCAATCATAGGGAAAACACTCAAGACGGTATTAGAATCTAAATTAATTGAAGGCAGGAGTGTGTGGGTGGTGCACAGTTTCCGCTTGTTGCGCGGACTCGAGTCTCGACACTTGTGCAGACAAATGATGGTAGATGATTAGCAAGCCATGAGAGTTGGGAAGATTGATAATAATTTGGTTTTTGTTTTCCAAGCGGAAGCGGAGTGCCGAAATGCTCGTTTCAAAAGTTGCAAGACAATTTCCATTGGTGATTGCTTTGGTCATTTGATTTAAGAGAAAAAAAAAACGCTACCTATTCCTGGAAATGTTGTAAATCAGTCTTTATATACCACCATGTGCACTTCCAAGTACAGTCACGAGAAATTTTTTGAGTGAAGGCCTTCCGTTCATTACAGCCCTCACCTCCGGATCGCGTCTGTGCAATACTCTGCTCCCGAATCGTCTCTCGAATTCACCTTGGCAATAACACCGACGCACTACGCTATCGTCTTGCACGGGGACTCTGTCGCCGTGGTCGGGTCCCGCGAACGACAGTCAACTCCGCGAACGAACATTCCACTCCGCGGGGCATTCGCCTCCGGCAAACACCTCGACCAACGCTTCGCGCTTAAGCCTCGAGCTCGTCTCGCTACGACTCGGGTCTCGGACGGGTCCACGAACGAGTAACAACAGCCTCAGGTTCTCAACGTACGTACATCACTTCTCCAAGATCACGCGCCGGACTCCGGACTCCGGACTCCGGGCTCGCGATTGATAGGCAGGTGCAAGACGTAAGTGCTGAAACAGAAACGTTGAAAGGGTGATCACACCAGGGGGGACGAGATGAAAAGGTTCGACTGGTATGGCGGAGAGAGAGGTAGAGTGGCATGAGGGGGAGAGTGGATCGGAAGGAAGCCCCTCGCAGCGCCCCACGAGCATCGTGTACGTAGCCGTCCGGTGCTCTAAGGAGTAGCAACATGCGACGATGGGGGCAGAGGTGAAGTCGATGGTTTCCCGCGACGACGGCGAGACGGACTAGTCGGGATCCAGCGAGGCGGGTCCGGTCTGAGGGCGTTCGAGGGCGAGAGAGATGAGATGCGGAGAGTGGGGCAGGTCGGGGAGTCGGCGGGTTGTGGCGCCGCTGCTTCCAAAACAAACTTGGCAGGTGCACCGTTGGGCAACCCTGGCGGATGTGGCTGGCTGACCACGTGGGGGCAGTGATGATTGAGCGTCTATGCGACTGAATAGCTACAATGCGAAAATAAATGAGAGGGGGTTTGGCGTTGCTTCGGGTGGGGAGAGTGGAGAAATAAAGAAGCGATCAAGGCTTCTGCAGTCGTGCGCAGCACTGGGAGCTCATACCCGCCTTTTCAATCCTCATGCAGCAGGTCCACCTTCTGCCCGTGGATTAAATCGCAGCACCCCGCGCGCGAAATAAATGACAACAGCGCAAGTCACCGCCAACGTTAGAAACAGCAAGGGACGTGAACCTTCACCGAGAACTTTACGTTCAGGGTCCACCACATCACCACGTGTGTCCACCCTCCACGTGCTCGGCCATTATGCTCCCGCATCCCTTCAAAGACGCCGAATCGCTGCATCCTCCGTCCTTTTTGCGATCGCGCTGCTGCTTCTTCTGCACGTGATCCTCGCATCCACCTTGACGCCCACGATGCCCTCCACTCAGACTTTACTCCTGGTGTTTGCGGGGACTGTCGCCTCAGCCGCAGCTGCAGTAGACCTGTCATGGCGGCCCCCGAGCGCGTCGGCCGTGAGCAACCTCACCCAGGTGCTCAACGGGCCCGGTGTACCGACCATCTTCAACTCGTCAAAGACCTCGTTCAAGGACTACGGAATCTACAACTACTGCGTGAGTGTCGGCACGTTTTTTGCGTTGAAAGGTCAAGTTGATTGAGTCTTGGCCCCCTTCGTCATGGGACATGGGTCGACCTTCCAGAACATGCCCCACGTCCGAGCGCGCGAATACCCCTTCGCCAACGACACGTACGAGCTCAAATACGTCGAGATCATCCACCGCCACCACAAGCGCACGCCTTACCAGTCCAACACGTTCCCTGTTGAGAACATCGCGTGGCAGTGCTCGGACACCAAGACCTTCTACTACGCGGATAAGAAGAGCGGAGACGAAATCGCCACTCCCTCTTACGTGAGTCATCGTTTTTGACATCAGTTGCCCCTTCGCGACTGCATGCTCACACGCAAAAAATGAACCTTCCAGTGGGTCATGTACACCGACCCCGCGAACCCCTTGAACACCACCGGCTACATAGGCAGCAACTGCCAGTTCCCTCAAATCACCGCGGACGGGCTGGAAGATGCGCTCGAACACGGCAGGGATCTCTTCAAGGTGTACGGCGACAAGCTCGACTTCCTCCGTGACGACTCCGTCAAGAACGAAGTCATCTTCCGAGTAACCTCCAACGTCATCACGAGTCAAGTCGCCGGCGCTATCATCCAGGGAATGTTCCCCGACGCCGAAACCGTTCCGCTGTACCAACAGGTGATTGGTTGCTTTTGTTTCTCTTTCTCCACCAGTTTGCTGAAGTTCCGTCTTTACTCGTGGTGAAGCCGTCTGCCGTCGACTCACTGCAACCCCAGTACTCGTGCTCGTACGCGGACAACATTCGCTCTGCCTACCAAGGCACCAACGCCAACTGGACCGCTCACCTCAATGCGACGGTAAACCTGTTTGCGAAACTGGATGCCATTTCAGGCGTCAACCCCAAAGACTCTGGCTGGCACTCGTAAGTTTTGCTCTCTCCGCTTCATAAACCTACTATCGGAGTGACTGACCAACTTCTCAACCCTCCGCTACGAAACAGGTGGTTCGACCACTACTTTGACGCCCTCTCGTCCCGGAAATGCCATGGCAAACCCCTCCCCTGCTCGATCACAAACTCCTCCAACTGCATCACCGAAGCCGACGCGCAAGAAGTATTCCGCCTGGGCCTGTACGAGTACTCGTACATCTTCCGCGACGCGCCCAACAGCCTCGAATACGTGCGCACCAAGTACGGCCTCTTCTTTGTTGAACTCGTCTCCCACATCCGCGCCGCCATTGCCAAATCCTCCCCGATCAAGTACCGCCACAACGTCGCCCACGACGGGTCCATCTCGCCCCTGCTTGGGTTCCTCCAGGTCGACCAGATGGTGTGGCCCGGCATGGGCGCCGAGGTCGCGTTCGAGCTGTTCAAGAACAAGAAGACCAACGGATACGTCGTCCGCGTGCTGTGGGGCGGCAAGGTGCTCCGCAGCAGCAACTTGGGGCCCATTGACATGATCCCGGCGGACGATTTTATTGGATATGTGGAGGGTCTGACGGGCGTCAATGGCAGCTACATTGTCCAGAAATGTGTTTCGAGCTAAGGGGACCTTTTCCGCTTAGCAAATTGCACTGCACACTGTCTCTTTTTTGAATTCAGCCTTAGACGTACTCGCCACACTTACTTATCAATACACGAACAAAGTAATCTGACTTTCTCGCTTTTCCCGTCCTTTCCGAGAATGGAAGAAAAAGGACTGTGTGATGTCACAACGCGACATCAAGGCCACACCGCCTTGGCGTTGAGGGTCCTTCAAAACCTACCATGCTGAACTCAAAGTTACGAAACGAACGTCACGGTGCACACAAACCCGAAATCGACACGCTTCTCAGCTAAACCATTCTACTCTCGCACCCATCGTCACCATCGATGGCTTCCACCGTCACCACGACGTCGACTTTCCCTCCATCGTCATTTGCGTCCCCGATGGCCACAACGAGCGGATCGCGTGCGTCCATTTGGGGCGCCAACGGTACAGCAAGTAAGATCCCTTGTTTGAAGTGGACGATTGCCCGCCCGCGTGCGCGTTTCTGACGGCGGGGAATCTCTTTTTTAGGTACTGGCCGATTGCGACCCGCTGACCTCGACCCGGACGACGACGGGTCTGGCGCACAAGCGCTTCATATGAGCATTATTGCGTCGATTGTGATTCTGTGCATCGTTGTTGCGGGGGTCCTTGCCGTTAAGAAATGCTTGGTGAGTGGCAAGACGGCATCACTCGACCACTTTTTTCTTGCGTAATAATACTCGCCGTTTGCATTATTGATACAGTTGGAACACGCCCGCTTTGCCCGTCTACGGCTCCAGAACCCCCAGCTGTACCATTCTCTTTTGCTCAACGACGGTACCCTCCGAGCAAGGGAGGGTCGGAGAACGTTGGACCCCGAGAAGCTCCAGAACCTCGCCGTTCACCGCGTGCCCTCGAAGCCCGACGGTCGCACCGCTACGAACCGGCCCGTGCTGGCACGCAACACCTCGCACACATCCATCCTCTCCATCATCACATCCCTCACGTCTCCGCAATCGTGCTCTGTCTGCCTGGACCCGATTTACATCCCCGGTGTCGTGCTGAGGAAGCTGCCGTGCGGACACAGCTTCCACGCGGTGTGTGTCGACGAGTGGCTCGTGTTGTGGAGCGGTGTCTGCCCAATGTGCAGAATGGACTTGACGGGATTAGAGGAAGCAGCACTCCCAGCGGAGGAACAGCGGAATGCGGTGGATGAAGAGACCTCGCGCGTTGAGGTTCCTAGCCCGACAATTCCTCCTGCTTCCATGTCGTTGCCGTCAAATCGCATTCTCTCCACTGTACGGGCCCAAAACCTGTCACCGCCGCCTCCCACGCTTCCCACAGAAGGAACATCCACGCGGAACCACATAGCTATCGAAATGGCACCCGCGGTACTGGAATCCACGCCAGCTGGGGACAGTGCCCCTTTGAATTCAATCGAGAGTCCACCTGATTCGGACGGAGGACAGGGAAAGATTGGAGTGAATTGAATGTGTTCGCAGGTCGAGCAAAATAATTTTTTTCCCACCATTTCTATTTTTGATGCATCAGATCAGACTCAAGAGTTTTGATTGTTCAGTTTTTCAAGAAAAAGTTAGTCAAGTGGATGGACTGCCCCTTTTCATTGTTATTTTATGCAAATATAAGCGTATGACACTGCGCATGAAAAGATAATTGACCTCCAATGCGGCAAAAAGATGTAGTCTGTGGAGGACAGTTCAGCTTTGGGTGCCAGGCCCCTTGGCTACATTCCTTCGAAACCTCCAACCGAAACGCCCCCTAACGACAAGATTGCGCTTCGCATTCTGCTCAGGATACGAGAGGACTCGCATAAGCACAATTTTCTAAAACACTTAAAGGATCATGGATAAGAATATGCTAAAGAACCAACGGAGAGAGCGCAAGAGGAACAGACGAGGAAGAAATTGCAGAGGTAAATTGGCAAATTAATAATTCGAGTAAAAGCTTTTGGGTGGCTGAATGGTCGGCAGAATTCCACGTTGCAAAACTCGAAACGTAACCGAACGGAGGGAACAGGGCAGACAAAGAAATGGCGAGAAAAATGCGGAAGAGTTCCGGAGGATAGAGCAATGCTGAAAGAAAAGGCTCGGAGATCGAATGGAACCAGAGGAGAACGACAGAATAGCCAAGATGACAAACAAGAAGACACCAAACTGAAGTGAGCGACAATGTTATCGATGATGGATGGAGGGGAAGCTAGCAGGAGCTCTGCAGACGATGGAAGGAAAAAAATGAAATCAAAGTGAACCGAAACGGGCAAACATTGGCAACACGAAACAGCAAACCAGACGGAAGGATAGGCAGGTGCTTCGACAGGGGAAGCGAGTGACAAAAGTGCAGCACGAACGTCAATGGGTCACCTCAAGTTGTTGATGGCGGTACTGAACCATTGCTTGTTTGGACGGGTCACAACAACTTGAGCTTTCCCGTTTACGATACATGGTCTCAATTTCATCAACGACTGTAATTGTGGACACCCGTCTGTACAAACTGCTCTTGGCAGCTCTGCGGCAGTGGTCTTGACGTTACCATCGCCCTTCGTTGGTTTGGTCGAGTGTAACCGGTACTGGATCCTCAGCTGCTTCAGGGCGGCCTGGCAGGGGGTGATGAATGTGTCAGTCGCGTGAATGCTCTCGGGCATCACGGCGCAGTCTGGTGTTTACCACTTCTGCATCGTCGAGAACGACGTGGGACACCACCATCAACACCAGCTAGTTGAGACCTCCTCGCAAGGATGACCGGGAAGGCCGGACTCCAAACCGCACTGTGAGCTCTTTCAAGGTGAAGCACCTTTCAAGAGTCGGATACTTCCAGATATCTGCTGTTGCTATTCGGGGACACCAGACTGTGGTTTTGGCCAAAAGCCCAAACCTGGCCTCAATCAGCAGACTTCTCATACGAGCCAAAACACGATGGATCTTTCCGGACGGTACTGTTGTCGCTGTTGGCGCCAAGGGATTCTGCAGCGCGGCACACACTGGCAGGTGGCGTTGAGCAGTGCTCGGTCTGGGGAATCTGCTTGTTTTTATGCGCAGTGTAACACGATGGTCTCGACACAGAGTTTGATGAAGACCAACCGTCGGTACCGGGTTTCGCTGCACCACCGCGACCGCGACCACGATTTTTTACATGCATGTTGTGGAACTCAATGCTGGTCGGAACGTGGTGACCGCTCTTAAGACGTCACAGACCGAACGAGAGCGCCACCACGACTCTTTTTTTAAAACCCATTTTCCGAGCGAGATTCTGGCAGCGCGCTGCGGCTGCGATGCAGACTCTTGTTCGGGGAGTGGTTTGAAAGAAAGGTTATGTGGGTGCAACGAACAATGAATGCTTGGTCACCTCCACCCGTGACCGTTTTTTCAAGCCACCTTCTGAGCGAGATTCCAGCATCGTGCTGCGGTTGCGATGCAGAGTCTTGTTCACTTGGAGGATTTGAAGGGCAAGTGTACGTCTGTGGACCTTCCTTCAGTGATGCGGGAGAGTTTGTGACCGATTGAGTGGTTCATTTGTTATTTATTTGACCTGGATCATCCTTCACTACATTGGAGCTGGCCAAGATGATCAATTTGGTATTGAATACTCTCCTCGTGGGCAAGACGGCCTCAACAACACATACACTGCCCTCCGCCATTCTTCCACGGAATGTGTTCTCTGCCACTTCCCTCCTCGCTCACTCGTTGATGCGGCAGTCTCCGCTTTCGCAAACTGATCACCACGACCACCACCACCACCACCTTCCTCGCCGTCGCTGAGGTCATTGGGGTAGCGCGCAACTGCTCGCTCACCTTCATTGTCCGGGACGTGGAAACCTCTGACGGACAAGCGCATCATCGGGCGAGAACTGAAATTGTTCAGTAACCCGCTCGACAAGCGCCCGCAAGACGCCAAAGTCCGCAAGAAGAGGAAGGAAAGACTTCCGCTCGAGCAGGTCAAGTCCATTTTGGGCGTGTACAGGATTTACAACGCTAGCCTCGTCGACCTGTAGTGGGGAAACTCGTTACCCGTTGGTAGCGGACTTCAGCTGTAACAATATCCATAAGGCGATCACGAAGCCGTCAAGTACGCCTTGCTGTAACGAGTACGCTGGATTTCGTTGGGGGAAAGTCCATTCACCAATTACCTCTCGTCAGAAAGAGGGTACTTCGTGAAGCACAACCCTCAAAAATGAGCGTAACACATGTTTTGTAGGACGAGGATGTTGTTGAATTGTGGATGAGGGGAAGATTCTTTCTCGGAACTGGATATTGCGCCGACCCACCAGGCTCATTATTGTGGGTATATTTGAGTTCGAGCTGAGTTCGAGCTGAGTTCGAGCAGCGAGGTTGGTGGGGCGAAGGTTTTGGATTCCAAACGATAGTAGATGTAGTTCATGAAGTGTGGTGGTATGGGACGATGAGAGCACAAATTTTGAGCCACTGCATAATAATAATGACAATTGTTACCAGAGGGTTTACACATGCATGAACACATCCAGTATAGCCCTCCCAAAAAGAGGGCCGGTTCTGGTTTCCCAAAAAGGAACAGTTGTTTTCCCGAACCGACACCGCCAAACCTACTTGACTCTGCTTCGGTTTCAAAGGTGCTCGACAGTCGACTGAAGACCAGCCAGATCTGACGTGTTGCTTCACTGACAAACGCAATCGCGGCGTCTGTTCGCAAACCTGTGCGTGCAGCAAGATTCGAGGAAGGTTTGTTTGCATAACCTCACAGTTGCTGGGTTTCTGGCTATAGTTCACCTCTTCTTTCATCCCAAACAGCTCTCGAAACGTTTCCAGAAGATCAATTTACGATTATGGCTCCTAGCGAATCTTTGAAGGCCAATGTGTCTAATGCTGGACCTCTTTACCGATGCCTCATCGATACAAAAAGCAACACAACGAAGTATCTTGTTGGATACCGTGCCGTCACCCTCCTACCATTCCTTAAAAACGACGGGACTTCTTTCGGTGACGCTCGCCCAACTGCATACTCTGGTCCAGATGGTACTGGTGCCCAGATTAGCACGGTCGCAATTTCTCTCGGAGAATCAGCTGGAGATTCTACTCTTACGACAAACAATATTGAGATCCATGCGGAGGACATATACTTATACGCGGGCAGTTACTTCTCCTTGCGCGGTAAAAATCTCGTCCTCACGGCGAATCGAATTTTTTGCGTTCGATCACAGCCAGATATTAGCGTTGCGGATGGAATTAGCGACATAACGTTCGATTGCTCTGGTATCACATTTTCAGCCGTAGATGCACCACCGAAGGCTCCTAATGGCGAGAATGGGCATGGTGCACCAGTTGCACCAGATACAGACGTCAGAACGGGTGATGTGAGTCTTTGGACTGCCACTTCAGGCTTGCCAGGTGGCACAGGACAGCAGGGCAAAACGGGAATGAATGGTGGCAACGTCCTTGCACTTGGCAGCCTGGTTTCACTCACGAGTACACCATGCTCGCTTAAGTTTGCGGTTTCGGGTGGACCTGGTGGTCCTGGAGGTCCAGGAGGAGATGGGGGCAAAGGTGGTGATTGCTTCGAGGCGAACTGGCCCCAACGGCTTCTGGAAGTTGAGCACGTCCCTTTGGCGGAGCCTTACTTAAGGTTGGACACACATTACCACCGTTACCTTCATGAACAATTTACTGTTCTCGTGTATTATCGAGACCACTTCCTTCGCTTCCATGCACTGGGTGGACCGGGGGGTGCTGGCGGGGTGCCGGGGCCGTGTGGAATTTCAGGTTCAATCACTCACTCAATTCAGTCTGAAGGAAAGTTCAAGTTGGCTATGATGCCGGAGACAGAAACAACTGTTGTGGCACATGCTGGCGCCGGTGGAGAAGGCGGTGCCAACGGCCAACTTCTCGACCCCGGAATTACGACAAGTGTTCGGACAAGTAATTTTTTACAACTCAAGGGCGACTGGGTGCCAAAGTCAACACCGGCTCTTTCAGGAGCCGGAGGTTTTGAAGTGAAGCAAGCAGTCCCCGCCGGAACTCTTAAAGCTCTGACTGAACCAGGTGCAGTCAGGGACCCAGTTCATCTCATGATGGTGCTGCAGAGGCTCCAGTTTGAGTATCACACCGAAGTCGGTGGTCAGGCTTTACATCCAAAGATGGTCAACAACAACGACCCAGACACACTCGCACGTGGGAACAGACTGAAAGAGAGTCTCGCGTGGCTTGAAATTTGTGTGAAGGAGGCCAAACAGTTTGTGTCTGCAAATGAATCGGCTGACGGAAACATCAAAGACCGTGTGATACTTGTGAAAAGGTTTCTCAGTGCCTCGAATGCGTTTATGCTGGCTTTACACAGAGATCTCGATTTCTTTGGCAACCCATTCAACTTTGTTCCAAACCCAAGTATCGCGCTTGACAGTGTGAAGGACGAGATTGAAAGTTTGATCACCTTTGAGGCAGCGCGAGACAGTCTGACTGATATGTTAACAGGTATGGTTGCCGATCAGGAGAAGGCAAGCAAAGCGGTGGGAGAGATGGAAACAATCAAGCAATCTGCCACACAGGGTATGGATAAAATACTCAATCAGATGAAAGAGGTCTACAACAAGTGCAATATGCTTCGTAGCATGGTCAACGAGAAGAGAATATCGTTGGCCATCCACCTCGAGAAGTTTTGGGACAAAGCAAAGAGGGATTTTGATGGCTGCGCAAAGGGAATGGCTGGCGTGCTCGGCGCACTAGGCACAATATTGATGTTCGCAGGGGAAGATCCACAACCTCAGTACATCATCGGTGGAGGACTAAGTTTGTTCAATTCTTTCACAGAGCTATCGAAAGACATTGACGAGGAAAATGTTAAGAAGAATCTTCTTGAGAGACGTATCTACCATATTGAATCGGACTTGAAATCGGTGAGAGAACTTGCTCTTGCGGTGGCACGATTCTCAGGGGACAACGCTTCACTTGTTGATGTCGATGCCGAGGACAACTTGCTCAACACAATCATAATTGATCGCAAGAAGTTCGAGGAAATGGTTGATCGTTACTTCCACGAAACAGTGGATTCGGATATCATCAAGGAAGAGTTTGACGACCTTATTAACACTTTACAAATGTTCAAGCTTGGTGCTCGTAATTACACAACACTTGCGACGCAGTATATGAAGCATCATCTTGATTTCGTTACAGCGCGGCAGAACCAGGAAGTGCTCCGTACGACCAACTCCCAGTTCTCAAACCCCGCCCTGGATACACTATATCATTTTTACTTACAAGTTACAGCTCAGAAGCACGCACTAGCGCTCAGAACCGTCTATGAAGGTGTCAGGGCGTTCAACTGCATGGCACTCAAATCAAGCCAGGCCCTCGAAATACTCTCCACACTGGATTCATTTGACGCAGTGTCGGGAAGTGTTCTTGAAGCGGCGCTCGCAGTTTTACAAGGAGAGATCTTGACATATCAGAGTCATGTGTGGAGTCATACACGCACACTGGCTCGTGGGATCATTGAAATTAAACAAGAAAAGAACCCTTTCCGCTTTGAATTGCTGAAGAAAAAGGGTTCGCTGAGCTGGCATTTCGGACCTACCAATCGCAATCTATTAAACTTGTCGCAGTCGCTGTTTGACATACGAATGGTTCACTTTCGCGTTTATCTTAAAGGTGCAAAGTCACTGACAGAGGATAAACGGATATCGCTTCATGTTTCTTTTGAATCAATTTTCCATTACGAAGATGAGAATGGACGCTGGTTCGACTTTGAATTTCCAACACCGGGCTCGAGATTCCTCCAATACGAGTTGAATGAACACGGTGATTTTGTTGATTTAACAGACGACGCACCGATGGAAGAAACCAATTTCCAATTTTCCCACTCTGGGCAAACTCCGAAACAGATGCCATTGTTGGGTCCTTTTGCAACATGGAAAGTTGAAGTAGACGATCTAAGCACTTATTATAAATATGGATCTATCTGTTAGAGACAGGCGGAGTGGGGAAAGCCTTTCAATGTCAGTCGAAAGCAACGGCGCTGGGGAAAGGGCTGGCCTCACTGGACGAGTGGATACTGCCGGATATAGTGTTACTTCTCGGGGAGTACCGCCGAGTGCAGTACACTGGACCTTAGAAGCAGCCGGTGCACCGTAGGTTTTATTCGACCTCATTTTCTTCCAAGACTTGGACCTAACAGCATAAACTGCACCGGCAGACTGGAATCTCACCGTAGACTCCGCGCACGAGGTGTAGGAGGTCGTAAAACACCTTTCACACGCTACCGAGTTAGCCTTCCATACAACGTGCGAGTTCCAAACACACCATTTCCAGCACCTACAGTTTTCAGTCGGGGCATAAGTGGCTTGTTTTCTGGGTTTCCCCGAGGAACAGAGAGACCATCTGTGCTGGAACCCTTTAACAAGCTCGTAACGCGAAAGAATGCAACTCCTAAAGAGATCACGGAGGCGCTTCTCAAAGCTTCGCGATCGGATCGCGAAAGCGCTATTGGAGATGCCATGATGAAGGCTTATGAGTTTTTTGCTGGCAGTGCTGAGCCAACTCCAAGAGCCGAGAGAAAAGTTCTGGACGGTAACGCTGGGAAAAACAGCGGACATCTCTTGGTACATGTACGCGAAGTTTCACCGATCTCACCCGAACTTGCAGAGGAGTTGATAAAAAATCCCAATATTGCGGCCGCAGCACACATTCAAGGCTTTCCCATGCTTGCAACTTGCGCATTCCCTCCAGAGGTTTTTGAAGCGGTACGCAATCAGAACACGCCCATTTTGAACTTCTTGGACATCAATCCACAGCATTGGGACAAGGCCAGCGTGAACAATGTTGGGGAGCGATGGCTCATAAAACTGGGACAGTCCTTTGTGACCAACGTGCACACCTTCCAACAAGCCCTTCCAGATGGCACGATTGGCAGCGCGCATGTGCTGCTCACTGGGCGTGACCATGCCTTTGATGGCCTGAATATCTGGATCGAGATGATATCAAAGCAAGGACGTGTGATTACCATGAACGTCATGATGGGCGAAAGCCGCGTGCCCTTCATGGATACCGTCAACAAAATTGCAGGAAGGCACCTGATGGCGCTTGCTGGGGAGTGTTTTTACATTACCGCAGAAGCGATTCACAGGGGTGAAGACCCCAAGAAGGCAATCGCAGAACGGGCTCCAGAATTGTGGCGGAAAATTGAGCTTATATCCTGTCTTGAAGGTCGTTATGGGGGCGTACCTGAAGGCCTGCGGGATATGTTTGGCCGCACTTTCGATTTTAAATTCATGAATGACAAGTATGATGTGGGACCCACACGCGACCTGAGCAAAGAACTTGCGGAGGGTAATGCGATCGACCCAGAAAAGACATACCCAGAAACAAAAGAGGATCCCGGACTCTTTGCAGAACTGGAGGGTTCCAATGGTACCCATGGCATGGAGATTCCAGTGATGATTGAACCAGTAGGAAGAGGAGAAGAGGGATCACGTACAACTCCAGAGATAGCGAACACTGCGAGAGACGTGGTTGAAGGTGTTCTGAAGGATAAGCGCAGCCAACAGTTCCTCGACAGGGTGCGTGTGGAGGTCACCAAAGATATTGCAACATTTACCACGCAATACCTGGAGTCCATGAAGGGAGAATGGTCGGGTTTGCCGTCTCCGGACTTGATCTTGGATGCGGCGATGAACACCCCGGAGTTTGTTGAAAGCCTCCACGCCAAACTGATGTCAGAATTCATGACGCCAGACGTTGTGGCAAATGTTCAAGATGAGCTCTACCAGAAACGCGAATTCGCTGATCTCATGAAAATTGAGCCTGATATCATTACCAACATGTCGATCGAGACCATCAAGGAGTTGTCAGCCGACCAATTCTCGCAGAGGGGTGGCCTAGTGGAGATATGGGCGCGACAAATTGTAGACGACATCGTGTTCCCGCAAGTGAAAGACCTCAATCTGGAGGAGATGGTCAAAGAATCGGTCTCCCGCGTAGAAAACGCGAGGCGGGGCATCGAAGCAAGGGTGGAAGCGCTTAAAAGTACGTCGTTGGAGGAGAAAGAAAGGGTAAGGCTCGAAGCGGAACTGAAGGAGGCCGAGTCGAGGCTCAACGAGGAGGAAAGGAGAGATAAGGAGGTGAAAGAGCGAGCGGAGGAGGCAGGGGATTTGGCAAAGAACCGAGAAAGCAGAGAGACGGATTGGAACAAGCGGGAGAAAGAGGAAGTAGATCGGTGGAAGGAAGCGAAAGAAAGCAGAGAGCGACGTGATGGCGGTAACCGGCACGCACACCATCGACGTATCGTGGCAGCAAACTGATTTTATGTACATCATGGGTTTGCGGTCGCCCGAAGATCGAAGATTCTTTCCATGAAATAATTAATTTTATGGATTACAAAGAACTGGCTAGTGATTTGGTTTCGAGGGTATTATAACTCCCGTTTGCCTCTCTAAAGACACGAAAGAGGCCATCCCACAAGCCAGTAAAAACTTGAACGTTCGACAACGCTCACTCACCAGCATCTCACCTCCACTCTCCACATGCTCATCCTCGAGCCCAAGCTCCCCACACCAAGTGTACACCCCGTCCGCCTAGAACGCAACCTAAAATATAAGGTCCGAGTGCCGCACTTGCACGTACAGGCACGTGCCGGTGTCTGCAAACCAGATACGTACCGTAGAGTCGAAGGATCGAATGCAGGTGATGTAATGCAGCGGTTTGGAAAAGCGCTGGGGTAATCACAAGAAAGCACAGGGTAAGAGGTGTCACCTCCTGCTTGTGCCCTCGGAGCACGCGCACGGCGTAGTTCAAAGGCTCTGACGCGTCTCAGACGGGAACTGAGCGCTATTGGTGACCGTGAGTCTCTTGACCTCGGATTTATCCAGATCACGATGCCAGTTGCATCCAGACACGCCGTCAAAACAATCCAGTAGCCGTTGATCCACCTCTCGTTCAGCGCCTACCTCAGACAATCTGCCACCCGCGTGTTCCTTGTGGACTTCCGCGAAATCAACCCCATTCGCTCGTCACTGCGCACGACGTGGTCCCTCCACCTCCCAGCTACAAAACTTCCACCCAACCCACTCCACCACCACCATCCCTCTTCCTCTCACTGCTGTTCCCCGAACCACCCCAGCCCGTGATCCCGCTTGTCCCTCTTTGAGTCCGGCTGGGCCGCCATGGGAGGTGCGAACAAGAGCGAGGGCGTCGGGCTGTTCGGTCCAGACTCCAGTCCCACAACTGCTTGCCACACGCCTGAATCGACTGTTTTGAGACTCAAGCACTCCAGACTCCGCCTTCGTCTGCGCTCCCGGGTCCTTACCTATTTGGAATAGGTGGACTAGGTAAGGGTCGAGAGTCGCGTGAGTGGAGGAGTAAGTGTGCAGGAGGGCAAGCTTGAAGGCCGTGTGTCTCCTTGATGCTGGTTGACCCGACCCTCGTGCCGTTGTGGTGCACCGCAAGAAGCGAGAACGTGGCGTGGATTCCGCAGGCATGAATTCTCGCCGATGCGGGAACTCTCCCGAGTTTCTCACAGCGATTGTTCAAGGAGATGCTTTGCGGGTTAAGCTAAGGTTGTTTCGGCGTTCCCTTGGCTTGGCTTGGCAATCTTTCATGTAATGTTTGCTTTCAAGACTTCTTGCTCCTTTTGTTCGCGAAAAACGATCCGATGGAGTTGACAGACCGTTTCGTTGATTGGTGACCGGAATCGTTGGAACCCGTAGCGCAGAGACTTGAGATGTGTAACGAGGTGCAGAATCGTTTTGATGTTCCGCCCAACAAGAGACCGCGACATGCTCGGGACACGGAGACGGGGGAGCGTGAAGCAACGGATGTACGTGGATGCGGACTCGCGGATGTAGGGGGAGAATTCCGGACGAGTGGGCGAGAGTGCAGGGTGTTTGTGGGGAATGAAAACCACGGGGGACAGACCCAAAACCGGGGACTTCCACTCGGCCATTTCTTTTGCTTTCATACTCTCAATCCGGCCTCAATCCTGAGCCTTGTTTCATCGCGTAAGACAATGGCAACGGACGCGAAGACTGCCTTGAGCGCAGATGAGAACAACTTTGTCCCGTTCTCCGGGAGTTCACACCATCTACATACATCCAGCAAACTCGTTCCTTTCGGAACCATTCTCAACTCCACTTTACTTTCTCTCGAAAGCCCGAAGAGGGGAGAAGGCATTGGTGAAGAAAATCGATTGGCGAATCATTCCAATCGTCTCGGCGATGTGGTGCAGGTGGACTTCAGACCATATCGGACGCGTCGAGCCGATAACCTGACGTCAGTTCAGGTATTTCCTAGCCTATCTCGATAGAGTTAATCTCGGAAACGGTGAGTAGTGATTCACACTGATTCCTGCCTATTTCCTGCCTTTTCCGGTAGTGTGTGGGGGTGGCGGCGCGTGTCGGGAACGTTTGCTCCTCGTTTGCCTGACAAAATCAAATTTTTCTTCGTACTGATGTATTGCAACGCAGCCAAGGTCGCCAACAACGACAACAAGAACGACACGTTGGAGGCGAGCTTGGGACTTGACAACTTGCAATTCAACTGGTGCGTTGGAGACGCTCCACTCTGCAAATCCATTGCACGCACAAGTCTGACGTGTCTGCTTTCGGAATCAGGGCCGTTGCGATCTTCTTTGTGCCATATGTTTTTTTGAAGGTATTTGTCATGCATCTCTCTTCTAAGGCATTGTGTCGGTTCACGTCACACCTCACATCCTCTCTCAGTTCCAAGCAATTTCTTGATGAGGGGTAAGTAAAAAACCCTCGACTCTCCTCCTTCCAAACCAACAACCTCATCCCACGCCCTTCAAGTCGCCGGGCACAAAATCTGACTCGCCCGCATCGTGAGTCCACCACCCTCGCCACCGCTCTGCTTCTTTGTTGCCATCTACCAACCGTCTCCGCCGCCTTACCTCTACTCCTGCTCTATTCGCAGATGGTCACGTGGGGAATCATCGCGACCTGCCAAGCCTTCACGTCAAACTTTGCCGGAATCATGGTGTGGTGCTTGGTGCTGCTGAGGTGCGAAATACCCAAAGGGCTTAGGGTGAAAGCGTGTGCATAACGGAGTGCTTTTTAAAGGCGGGACTGTTCCCCGGTGTTTTGTTCTTCTTTACGTTTTGGGTAAGCTCCCTTGAGTCAGTTGCTCTTTGCTTCCCTTTCCCCTTTAAACATAGTTTTCTATCTTAGTATCGGGTGCATACCGCAGTCCGCAACTCCTTGTACTTTGCTCAAACGTGACGAGTGACATCTCACCCCTCTTCTCCCAAACCGACCTCCACACTCCCAGAAACACGAGATCTCGACACGCGTGGTTCGTATCCCACTCCTCGCACCCATTCACTCCCTTCCATTCAAATCTCCTCCTTCCCCCGCCCTCCACTCTAACTCAAAGGCCGTCCTCTTCTCATTCAACTCCGTCGCTGCTGCCTTCAGTGCCCTTCTCGCTACCGGTACGTGACTTGGACCAAGTTCCACAATCTTCAATGACTGAACACAAAACTCACTGCTACAAACCTTGATTGCAGCACTGTCGCAACTGAACGGTCGTGGTGGGTTGAAAGGGTGGCAACGGATTCTCATTCTTGAAGGTGCGTTTTGTAATCTGTAGGCAAGATTCAAAAAAGGACGGAGGGAGAGGGAGTGTTTGTAGCTTTCGCTGACCTATCGATCGTGTAGGCGCCCCGTCCATCATCGTGGGCGTCATCGCGTTTGTCACGCTGCCCAATTTCCCTCAAAACGTAAGGTTTCCCGCTCGAGCTCGAGGTTGACCGCGCAACCACCCAAAAACCAAAAATCCCCTTCGCACAACTTCGTCCCTCTGCTTCCCCTCCTCGCACCTCTTCCTGATCCTCCCTCCAGTCTAAATTTTTCCTCTCCCCGCGCGAGGAAGAAATCGCCATCTCGCGACTGCCGATCACGGCCACGTCCGTAACGGACAAGAAGTTCGATGTCGGGGAGTTTGTGCAGACCGTGATGGACCCGTTGCTTATCCTGTTTTATGTGAGTACGCGGAGAGGCGTTGCAAGGGCTTTTGAGAACCCGTTGGACAACATGCAACATTCATTCATTCTTTCATGTGCATGTGCGGATTTTCACCATCTTGCCGCGTTCTTCCAAGTTCTGCCCAGCTACGGCACGTCCTACTTCCGCCCGTCAATTATCAGCTGGCTCGGATACACAGGGAACATGGCGAACCTGAGTACGTTGTTGTTTTGACACGTTTTCTCATTTGTACGGCTTACGACTGCGCCGTCCGGTCTCGTCTCGGTTTTAGTGTCCGCCTTCCCCTCCATCCTCACCGCGGTTTTTGACCAGTACTGGGGCCGGCACTCTGACAAGGTCAAGGAGCGCCCTATGCGCATCTTGTTCTCACTCAGCATGAACTTGATTGGGAGCGCGTTGCTGCTTGCGGGACAGATTTATTTGTGGGCGCCGGGACTGCGATAGTACGTGCGCGCGTGCGGGCTTGGTTTGCACAGTGTGCAATTGTGGACCTCCGGTCTCGCCGTGGCCTGACTCCCCTCACCCGCCCACCCCCAAACCCACCAACTCAAAGCTTCTTCATGTTCATTCAGGCGTTCGCGCATTCGGGTCTTGCCATCATGTACGTGTACCGGGCCAACACCGTGAACGGGCGCAAGCGACTGCGACAGGGTTCACGATCGCGCTGGGGAATATTGGCGGGTTTGGTGGGTGTTTTCTGAGCTTCTGGAGGAAGCGTGTTGTTTCTCAAAGGCATTTCTGAAACACCACACTCTCCGGCACGGTTTAGTGGCACCGTTTGCCTACCCAAACAGCTGGGGACCTCTGTACATCAACGCAATCTGTGAGTCCCCTCGATACCCCTACAGTCCACCTTTTCATCTCATCTCACTACTTTCCAATCACTCAGGGATCCTCGTCGCCATGAGCATCGGGGCCATTCTGTGCATTTTCGGGATCTGGGCGTACGAAATGCGAGCGCATGGACCCGCAGTGGGCGAAAGAGATGGCGTCCGACTCTGAGGCGAATGCGCGCGACGTCGCAGCGGAGCAAAAGGGTGATGCATGCGTGACGTCGGTTTAGAGTGGACTGGTACAGAAAAAGGAGGAAGAAAGATTATTATTTGATTTTGAATACAAAGCCACAAGTGCGAGACTGGGGGAGTACGAGAGCGGGGAAGAGAAGAGAATGCAACGGATGTGGTCGGGCAGGGCGGCCACTCTCGGTGTCGGATCCAAATTGCCTCCGATCTGCTGCATCTCCCACCGTCGTCCCACAGGTGCGTTGCGCCCTTTCCTCCATCCGATCCGTGCGTGGTTACGTGACTACAAAAGACTGCAAGCTGCGCCCAGTCGCCAAGTAACGCTATGGTGATGTATTAAAGCGCCACCCGCGGCGTCGACACGAGGGGAACTACCTTTCATCATCAGAGCACAAGATAGGGGGAAGTAGTCCACGTGACGTAGCAATGTTTTGTCACGTGGAGATAAGGACGTGTGAATGTATGTTCTGAGTTTCATTTTTCCGAATAATGAATCATCGGTGCGGGTAAAAACGTGGGGGACGCCTCCTTCCCGGCGACGTTTCCGCTTTAAGATTCGGCTATTTCTTGCGGTTCCGGAACACTTGCGAATCTCGGATCACCGCGTGCCATCATATCACCATGTCGACGGACAACCAGGAGCACGCTGCTTTGAGCGCTGATGCCAACAACTTTGTCACCTTCTCCGTGAGTTCGCGCCCGTCTGCATCCAGCCACTTCCGGACCGTTTCAACTCGGTTTACGTCGTTCCAAGCCGGAAGAGGAGAAAGCGCTGGTCAAGAAGATCGACCGGCGAATGATTCCAATCGTGTCAATGATGTGAGTTTTCTCTTTCGCTCTCCCTTTCCGGTGCTTCGGAGGCGATGTGCCGACCCTGTCCTCCATCAACAAAAGGTACTTTCTAGCATATCTCGATCGCGTTAATCTGGGAAACGGCGAGTATTCCACCAAAAATATTCTCCACGCCTTGGGGAGGTGGCTCTGGCTCCTCGTTTTCTCCTCATTGCCTGACGATTTTCATACTTTCCTGAAAACAGCCAAAGTAGCCAACAATGAAAACAAGAGGTTCGCATCAACTCCTTCCTATATATTCTAATTCTCCCTGGATTTTGACTCTTGTCGCGGCTCCTGCTCTGGCTCTTTAGTGACACCTTGGAGGCGAGCTTGGGCCTCGACAACTTACAATACAACTGGGCTGTGGCGATCTTCTTCGTTCCTTACGTTATTTTCGAAGTCCCGAGTAACTTCATGATGAGGAGTAAGTCGTCGTCATCGGTGAAACTCGAAAGCCGGTACGGAACTCTCGTCACCAACTCACCACCTCACCGCCTCACGTTTCGTCCACACGCACTCCGCCAGTCGCCGGTCCCAAAATCTGGCTCGCCCGTATCGTGAGTCCACTGCCTGTGGTCCCTCTGCACCTGCGTTCCCTTTACTGACAATCCTTCTCCACTTTCGTTCCGCGCCGCAAAGATGGTGACATGGGGCATCATCGCAACCTGCCAGGCCTTCGTGTCAAACTTCGCCGGGATCATGGCATGCCGCGCGCTGTTGGGCGCTGCCGAGGTGCGAAAGGCGATATCCTTTGAGTTTTATTTTAAATGCCTGACGGACTCTTGTTTTCTGAAAGGCTGGCCTCTTCCCGGGTGTGATCTTCTTCTTTTCGTTTTGGGTAAGTGCTGTCCCGCCCCCCCCCCCCCCCTAACCCTCGTTTGTTTTCCTTTTCCCAACTTCTCAACACGCCACTTCTGCTTCCCTCCCACCTCCCACAGTATCGGGTACGTACTGTACACAAGTTTCTCCACAAACTCTCGCAAAGTCCAACCAACTATCGTCTTTGAATGAACTACATACTCAGAAACACGAGATTTCCACCCGAGTGGTGAGCACCAACCGCACCGCATTTTTCGTCCGTCTTTCCCACTCTGATATTCTCCCCCCTCCACCTCCCCCTTTCCAGGCGGTGCTCTTCTCATTCAACTCACTCGCGGCGGCGTTCAGCGGTCTTCTCGCCACTGGTACGTTCCCCACCACCACCAAAATTCAACTGCTGAGTCGAAAAGGCTCACAATGTACTTTCCTTGCCGGGTAGCGCTTTCGCAATTGAATGGACGTGGAGGTCTAAAGGGGTGGCAATGGATTTTGATTCTAGAAGGTGGGTGCAGACAACAATGGCGGAGGGAAGAGGTTTCCAACTGGATGAATCGGTCTTTAGGCGCACCGTCCATCATCATTGGCGTCATCGCGTTCGTCACGCTGCCCAACTTCCCCCAAAACGTGAGGGCTTCCGCGTGCCTTGTTGCCGCCGCCAACACCTCCTGACACCAAAATCCTTCATCCCCGTCTGTTTGTGCTCCAGTCCAAGTTCTTCTTGACGCCTCGTGAGGAGGAAATCGCGATCGGGCGTCTTCCAACCACGGCGGCGTCCGTGACTGACAAGAAATTTGATACTGTCGAGTTTTTGCATTCGTTGAGGGACCCGCTCCTTGTCCTCTTTTGTGTAAGTGGGAAAGTTGGGAAAGCTCGAAAATTGCGAGGTGCCCGCGAAACTTATCCTCTCTCCACACTCCATATGAAACAGCTTGCGTCCTTCTTCCAAGTTCTGCCCAGCTACGGAACATCCTACTTCCGTCCGTCTATTATCAGCGGACTTGGATTCACGGGCAATTTGGCGAACCTGAGTACGTTTTTGACACGACACTTTGTGAGCTCTTCAAGTTTTCTTATTTGACCTTTCCTTTTCTTGGACGTTGTTAGTGTCCGCCTTCCCCAGCATTTTGACGTCGATCTTTGACCAGTTCTGGGGATGGCACTCGGACAAAGTGAAGGAGCGTCCGATGCACATCCTGTTCTCGCTCAGCATGAACTTGATCGGAAGTGCGCTTCTCATTGCGGGGCAAATCAATCTCTGGGCTCCAGGACTCAGATAGTACGTCCTCCTTGTTTCTTGCTCTGATGCCCATTGACTTGATCTCACGAGGAATCGCGAAGTTTCTTCATGTTCATCCAGGCTTTCTCACAGTCCGGTCTCGCCATCACTTACGTATACCGTGCCAACACCTTGAAAGGTAGCACCGCCCAAGCCACATCAACCGGTCTGACGATTGCTCTGGGAAACATTGGTGGCTTTGGTGAGTATTCGTTCACCTTTTGGCAGCGTCGTCGAAATGCCAAGACTCACTTCTTGACACCTTTACTATAGTCGCTCCGTTTGCGTACCCAAACAGCTGGGGACCACTTTACATCAACGCAATATGTGAGTTCATCACACCTTTTACAAGTTCATGCTACTTTTCATTCGCACCATCTTCGCCTTTACCCAGGGATCTCATTCGCCATGACCACCGGAGCCATATTCTGCGTCGTTGCAATCTGGGCGTACGAAGTTCGCATGAAGAGAATGGATCCCCAATGGGCCAAGGAGATGGCGTCGGACTCGGAGATGAGCGCGAGGGAGGCCACAGAGGACTTGAAGACGAAGAATGAATCAGACCGCCTAGACTAGAAGTAGACAGTAAGACCGCCTAGACTATTTATTGTCCATACACATAGTATTAGAAATGCACTTTGTGACCTGAATTACGACGCCAAACTTGTTTTCCCATCGTTCCGCTTTCCCATTGCTCCTTCGCCCACTAAAGTGGTATTGGCTTGACATGTATATAAAATTCAAAATTGGAAGACGTCGACATTTAGCTTTCAATGTAAGTACACTCTACGAGTGTTCGTTGTTCGTTAACGAAGAAGGGATAACGTGTTTCGAGCATAGTGATTCTCGAAACACCGAATTCTTTCTACTTCAACCATCTTTCGTCCCTGTCGGGTAGTGGTAGAAGTCTCCTGTCTGGCGACCGAGCAACGATTCAACTTGAGTCACCACAATCCCTCCACGAAAGCCCATTAGCACAATCATTGTTTGCATCCTTTCAACTCCAACGGTGGCTCAGAACTATCTGGCCAGGGTAAAGGCTGGGCGAAGAAAACTCACACTGCAAAGGACGCATTTGGGAAAGTGTTGATGGAGCTAGGAGAACGAGTATTGTCCAGTTCCCAATTGGCTCCACCCAAAAGGAAAGAGCAAAACAGTCGGAGCCACTGATAAGCAGCGTGAGTCCGAGGGTGTGTCTGAGAACGAGAATGAGAGTAGCCATCCCTTCGGCCGACTGCTGCCACTCTGTCCCTTGGTCCTCATTTTTTTCAATCACCATCATCTATCTGACCAAGACCAAGACTGGATATTAAGACGCGATGCAAAAGGGAATGGAGCAAACCCGGCCGATGGAGTGAGAATATATTGTAAAGTTCCGACGGGGCTTCACCAAAAGATGTCATCCCGCAACTTTCACGTTTATACACATCCCGTCTCTGTCGCATGCGCTTCGAAAACAACGCGGCTTCATTATTCGGCTAATACTTTATATGTCTCCGAAAATGTTGTTTCCGAATCAAGCGAGAAAACAAAACAGAAAAGCAACCCAATGGTGACGTGTGCACTCCCATGTCTCGCACTCTCTTCTCCACACTCGCTCTCACTGCGTCTGCCCTCCTTCTTCTGTCGTCTGTCAACGCGGATGTCGCCACCAAGTTGGCTTGCTTGATGTACGACGCACGCGCGAGTGCTGGACTGTCACCAATTAGGACTGCAGGTTGAGTCGTCCTCCTGTGTTTGTCTCCTGCGAACAACGTGTGTCATACCACGGTTCGCGAACCTTTGTGAAGCACTGCCAAACCATGTTCCGACACTCAATCCTTCCTAACTTTACTGCAGCTGCCCCCTAGAGAGCCGGTGTTGGGCGTAGACTTAGATATTGAAAGGGTACTTCCATAAATTGGGTCTGGTCCAAGCAAACGGCGTTGAGATCTCAGCCGAACCAGGGTGGAGCAAAGACCTCACAAGTCAACATTTAGATGCCAGCTGCGATAAGGTCAGGTTGGAAACTAGTTACATTCAGCAGACGTTGCTCCGCTGGATATTTTCTCTCCCAAATTTATTGAAAAGCACAACACACTCGCCGTTACGTATCTTGTCCACACTAAAAAGTGGATAAGAAATGTACCATGACGTGATAGCCATGACGACGGTTGCTCTCTGATAAGTTGGCGAGGGGTGAAAAAGGGAGGAAAATGAAAAGCCAATCGTCAGCATTTCTGGGATTACAGCTAAAACCGTACGCAGTCGGAGTGCCCGTGGGAGCACGGGCTGCTTAACATTACCCACAAGACTTCGGCAAATCGTGGGTTGTGCCCTGCATGATTGAGATTTGAGACCGACTCAAAACAAGGAACGAGCTCAAATCAAAGCCACACCACTGGCGGGGGCCGTTCAAAGAATCTTTGAACCTTCTGATGCGCCCTCGCTAAGAGTGAAATGATGGAATTGGTCATCCAGATAACGCGTGACTTTTATTTTACAACCGGTGGGTGAGTGAGCAATCAGTCAAGATCGACACACCTTCCACACATAGTCGACTCCAAAAGGCAAGATCATAATCCATAGCATTTGCCATTGATAATTGAGCACTTCTACTCCGAAGTGCTGAAGAAATGGGTAGCGGCAAAGCTGACGTCACCCGCTGCACAAAGACACTTCTAAATACCATCAAGAAATTGCCATGATATATTGTTCACGAGGTTAGAAACGTATCAGTTTTTGTGTGAGCACTATGAGTCCATATCGTCAACAAGCCAGGAATGTCCTGCTGACTCTGACTCCAAAAGTTGCAAATAATTCAACAAAGAGCCGCGATTGCTCCGTCATATTCTCTAAGGGACAATTCAATGAAGTTGTAACGGGGTGGTGAGGTTGACGTCACCTGCAAGACAGTGTCACCGACATTGGGCTGCTCCATCACTGCTGGACTACTCTCTTGCTCTTGTGACAGCTATCAGGAAAATGTCAACAGTGTCTGCTTCTGGCCAGGGTTAGGGTGGGAGAAAGATACCATGTAGAGATGAAATCGAATCCTCTTGATGGAGCGAAGAGGAGAATCATTGTCAAGTTTCAACACGCTCGCCTTCACCCAAAATAGTCAGAGTCACCAAGAAGCAACGCAATTCTCGTGTTAAAGAAGGGAAAACCATCATGAATGGGGAAACAATTTGGAAGTACGGAAGTGAAGGTTGGCGTTTCTCATGGAGAGACAGAGAAACAACAGCTCCCAAAACTCTCATGATAGCACCAATAACTCTCCTCCAAGCTTGCTGCCAATAAAGCATTAAAAATGCCAGGGTGGCTTTTGATTCAAGGGTTCCAATTTCTTTGGGATGAGTTGCAGAGAAATGTGGATTACTCCATGATGACGTGTTCGCAATGTGGAAGGGTGTTGAAGAGATCAGACCGTCGCAACAACGGTTGAGAGCACCACAAATGTTCCGCATGCTGGTGCAATCAAGTTTGTCCAGTCTTCAAGAGAGCAGGAGAGATGTACGAATGGGAAGGCCAATCAATGACACATGCCAAGTGAGCGAGACGAAACTTCAAGAGGCTGATGTTGCTTGCTGCACGGCATTATGTCAAAATGCTATCGGCAGGAATGCCATGTTGTATTGGTCACAAAGTCAGATCACATTGCCCAGTAGAACCAAGAATCTGAACCATTATGAGTCCGCATTAACAACAGGACAGGAACGTCCTGCTGGTTATGACTCCAAAAAGCTACAAGCATTCTTGCTGAAGAAGCACGATTGTCAGTAACTATCTTTGGGGGACAATACAGTGAAGGCATAACAAGGGTGGGAGGTTGACGTCACCGGCCCAACCCTGGAGGCATCCTCATGGACATAGCAAGAGAAATGTACACATCCAAAATGATGATGACAGCAAAGTCTATCTGCGCGCAAAGAAAATATTAAATGGAGGCTTTTGCTGCTCTCACAGAAGTGCCGATGGGAGAAGGTGTACAAAGTGGAACGTAGTGTCACATTATCAGCAACACCATGGTAGTCGGCCTACCTGTCAGAGCCTGCAAAGCAGCGAAGAGGCTTTGAAAGCAACACATTCATACAACTTTGTCGTGCTGGAGGCAGATGCTCCCGAGAATGGGATCAAGATAGTGTTTCGAGACAGCAGGGCATTGTTGGGTGTGGAATACTTTCAGAGAGATACAGTCCGCTGAGACCGCTTGATTTGTAAAAAGATCTTTACAATCAGTCTTACGTACAGGTTAAAACCGCTATTTCAATCACATTGCCACTTATAAATAAAAGTCAAGGTTCAACAAGTGAATTTTTTGAACGCAAGCAAAGGATAGTGGAGGTGGAGGTGCCAAATCATCTCCAAATGTATATACTCGTAATTGTTTGGTGAAACAAGTGGCTCTGCTGTTTCAGATAACAACAAACATGTCTACTTTGGTGATGTAATACAGCATCTGATCTGGCAAGCAAACACGATCAACATTCAATGGCAATAAAATTCCATCTGCTAAATACACTTTATCCCTTGAGTGAGGCCCACTCCTGAGACTACAGTGTCAAAAAAGCACTTTGCCCCAATAGCTGATGCAACAAACAGTGCAAGCATACGTGTGTTTCGCCTTTTTGCTTTAAACCAACTCCAAAATCAAGGAACAAGTCAAATGAAAGGTACCATCTACAGGTAAAACGTCACACTGAAACGCAAAAGGAATACTGGGACAAAGCTGACGTCACCTGTTGCTTGGTGACCCTTCCAAATACTTTACGCTACAGGGATTGGAATGTACGGTAGGTTACAAAAGGGAGAACATATTGCCTTCAGATATTGAGAGCACCTTGAGTATACATCATCAAAGGACGGGACTGCCATGTTCGATCTGACTCCAAAAAACTGCATTCAATCATTGTCAAAAATTGCTTTTGTTCTGCTGTGCTTTTTCTGAGACAATGTTAGCACGACAGTAATATAGTGAAAGATGTGGTGAAGCTGACGTCACCTGCCCGACACCAAGTCAATGAAAGGAAGCTCAAATGTGATTGGAGCGTTCTCCCCCACGCACTACAATGGTCCTGAAATTGATCGACTGTATCTCTCTGTAATATATGTCAGGCAAGAAACTAGTCGACCCAAATATATACACCAAAGGCACGACATTTTGAGAAAGCTGTCCGGCCAGGGTTAACGTTGCGGGTAAAATCACACTGCAGCGAGCAACACGAAGGACGGCTGATGGAGCGAGGAGAGCGAGTAATGTCGAGTTCCCCCCTGGCTCAACCCCAAAAAGAACAAAGCAGTCGGAGCCACTGATAAGCAGCCCACTCCTCGCGATAGAGCACACAATCACATTATGAAATGGGGCCAAAGATGGTAACCAGGAAGTGGAGCTCGTCGCTTCTCGGGGACAAAGCGAGAGAAACGCAAGCTCCAAAAATCACGACACACCACCGACACCTCTCCCGACCCAGCTTGCAGCCGTAAAAACATTATCGTAGAAGCGCGCGTGGCTATTCTATCAAGAATTTGGTCTCTTTTGGGATGAGTCGTAGCAAAATGTGGAGTTAGACTTGCTTTTGCAAAAAGTGATTCGAGACTGCGCTGAGTAGCTCACGCCGTCACAAGGACGGTGGGTTAGCACTCCAAAGTGGTGCACGTCTGACTGCAATCAAGTGCGTGCGGTCTGCCGGTCAGAAAGATATTTCCAAAATCACTCGGCCCGACATGTGTATTCGAGTGACGTGATCATTTCCCAGAGAAAATGGTCTCCGTGAAAGTGGTTCTGTATGTGAACGGTTTTGGGGGGATGCAACAGGTTGGACCGCCCGGTCATCTGCGGCGAATGTCATGCGGCCAGCTCTTCAAGCCCAAAACTGTCACCACACGTGCGACTCACACCACGTCGCTTGGGTCAATTGGCTTCTATTTTGTCCTCATGCAATGTAACTGCCGAATTGGGACAATAACAGAAACGATGACGTGCGCCTCCCTAATGCGCGGCAGGTCCCTCTGAAGTCTGCAACGCCACGTCTGCCGCAGTACTCGCCGCCTTGCACCCCACACGACCGCACTTTTTTCCTTCCCATAACAGCCACAGCTCTGCGCATGCCGTTGCCCTTGCGCTCACATGTCTCCCGCGCTCCTGTTCTCCCTCCCCCTCGCCGCGTCGCCCCTCCTGCAGTGCGGTGCAATGAGTCTATTTACACGAATTTTATTTCTTTCTACAGTGGCTCTAGAGTAGTGCCTCATGCTGGTTGGGGATATTATCACATCACGTTAGTGACATCATTTTTATCGAAGCCTCAAACGCGGCCGACGCTCACCGTAGTAGTTCTCCCCGACAAAGAAATCCGACAACACGTCCAGCTGTTCCGGTGTAAACCTATAGGACAAAAAGTTAATCGTTATTCTCCGATCGAGAGTCGAACACAGTCCTTACTTCTCAACATCTTCGTGCCACGTGTCATGGTGCTGAAGAAGGCACAGTTTTAACGTTCAGACAATAAAACAGCTTAGAGTCACATACCGTTCGCTTGAAGTTGGAGAGGGCCTTTTTGGACGTGGGCCCGATAGGCGCTGGGTCTACGGCAATAAGCATAGATCAACATCATTTCATCGAAACTCCGAAATTCCGAACCGATAAAGTTCCGAATCGACGTACCTCCTATGGTGTTCGCAAGTTTAACAAGAATGTCCGGAACAAAGTCAGGCACTCCGTATGGGAAAGCCTGAACAATTGCCGACAAGCCAAGAACAGCCGAGTGTCGTAACACAAGTGCAGCCGGAGATATGGTCGATTTAGACCCTTTCCCTTTCGTCGTGCTGAGTGTGGTAGCGAAAGTACACTCAAATGCAGAGACGGTCGAGACGGAGGAGAGACGGAGCATTCCAGACAGCGTCACTGAAGCCAGTCTGGTTGGACAAAACCGTTACAATGTAACTCTTCCAACGCTCAAACCTATCGTCAAACCACAACTCACTGTCGTACTTCAAGCTGGGAATCTGTCAGAAGCGCTGAAACAGCCTGAAGAGTATTCCGCTTTTGCTCCTCCGTCAAAAGGAAGAGATTCTGGAAGAAAACGACTTGAAGCAGAGGCAGAGTCCTTGAGCGCACATGCCACGACTCCGAAGAGGAGATTTGGTTAATGAGGAAGGCCAACACGTCCGTGACGAGCCATGGCGGTTGCGGTAGCCGCCCAAAACTGGAAAGAGTCACAGTTGCAAGTATTTGGAGATCTTGATCGTCAAAGTCCTGCGCCAGGAACAACTGTGGAAGCATTTCGGAGACATAAGGGTATGTCCCGGCAACTCGCATTCCGACCAAACTTTGAAGCTGCCAGTTCAACACTTTTCAGGGTTCGGTGTAGTTGAGTAAGAACGAAGTGGTATCGGATACACGAACGATCAATATGTTCTCACCAGTTTTAGCAGCGTTCCCATAATCAGTCGGACCAACATGTCCCTTTGATCGTTGTCCAAGAGCAGTTGTCCGCCATCCATCCAGCTGAGCAAGCAAGTTTTTCACAATCTGAGCCACATCAGAGTCGACGATGGGGCCAGAATTGGTTTCTCGCAGGTTTCGCTTCAGCAACAAAACCGGTGACGGCTCCGAGACCGACCATCGAAGCTGAAGGAGCTCATTCATGACCGTGCCAAGTGCATCTCGAACTTGCTTGTAAGGGTGGGCGACTGCTGACACGATAGACTGAATGGCTGGCAGCGATATCTCTCGCAAACGCCAATTGACTGTGTTGAGAACAGTTTTCAGAATGTAGAGCTTTTTGGACTCCGTGAAGAAGGATTGGCTGTTGGCATCGAGGCGCCAACTGAGAACAAAGTTTAGGATGGGTTGAACACGTTTGGGATCGCGGTTATTCTGTCAAGATGCAGCGGTGTTAGCTTTGCTATTGCACTCCTTGAAAACAGTGATACATACGAGCACATAGCGCAAGAAAGAGTCCCAATAGATCGTAGACTCCACCGTGCAGTTTTGGAGCGTCTGTTGTACCAGAGCTTTGACGATCAAAAGAGTCAAACCAAAATCAATGTTGCAGAGGATTGCAATATGACTTACGCCCGACCCAGGACCACATCGCGTCCAGAGAATGTGACGACCAGTGTTTCGATCCTCGCACCAAACCACCAAGCATTTCTGCAGCCGCCCGCTGTTTGTTCTTGTCCTGATAATTTGCCGCAAATTCTGCGATTGTCGGTCGTACAGCGCCGACAAAGCGGTCCTCGAAAATTTCAAAGGTCGACTTGAAAAATTTAGCTGTACTGACATTGAAACCAGCCGCGACGGCAAATCCGTCACGCCCGGTAACTTCTTGAGAAATAAACGAGGCGAATTTGGTCCAAAAGGAGGAGTCGGCAAATGCGGTGGCTAGATACTCCAGAGAATCATTTGAAGATGGATCAAAGTACGGCCATGCCGGTGGCGGCGACACGTCTGAGTATTTGTACACCTTCAGTGCGCGGGGCCAACAGTACCATCCACTTCGAGTTTTATCAGAAAAGTAGCTGCTCATATCATAATGATAAGCTGCGTCAACAAGAGCAGAAAACCATGAGATCACCAACATACCTCGAAGTTCGAGACTTCTCGGAGCTCAAGTAGCTTGCAGTCCAGTCGGAACTTTGAAGTTCAATACTACCGATTTCGGTAGTAACCTCACGTGAAATACTGAATCCGTTCTCCTCAATCTCGGATCGTTTCTTGAGGAGGTAGAGGATCCTCGTCATTGCAGGCAAGGATGCGCCGCGTATAGCCTCCACTTCGCTTGTCACTCCCTCAAAGCACAACTTTACGGCGTTCAATTGAAGGGGACTGTCATCCCGGAACTGAAGCTCCAGAAACGCAACAGCCATGCTATGGAATCGCCAATGAAGCTGAGGATCCCGAATATTCTGAATCAATTCGTTACCCTAACAACCACACAGTGAGATCAATAGCCACGTCAAGTCAAAACCTGATAGAATTCTCACCAGTTCTGTCACAGCACGAAGGTTGCGATTCTCCTTCTCCACAACTTTGTTTGAGGCGATGGTCACAGTGGGTGCTACATCTGTACTCGCAAGCGCCCGTACTTTCTTGATTGTATTTTCCGAGAGAACAGGTATTCGGATCGAGAGATCGCTTGTCTCGACTGTAAATTCGACGAAGACTTTGCGAATCAGATCTGCGTGGACAAGGAGTCCGAAGTGGGTTTCAACGAAGTCACAAGGGCAATTCTGAGTATTTACCTTGAATTTGTGGCTTCTCTATGTGCTGCAGATGGATAAGACCAAGCGTGAAATCCTTCCGAAACTCCCAATCGCGAGTGTAGACCCTCCGGAAGGAAGACGTGTTGATGAGATTTAAAGCGCCCTTCACTCGATCAGACATTTCCTCAGTGTCTTCGTTCTTCACTCTTTTCAAGGCCTCAAACAGCTTCGGAAGAACGTGATACTTTCGGGAAGGGAAGGTCCGTACACAAGCCAAGACTGTCGTGAATGTGAGCTTAGAATCACAACCATCAATTGACCGTGCCATCTAAAAACACTTACGGGCACCAAAAGCTTCACTGCAGAAAGCGGAGGTTGGCACAACCTGTTAATACCCACCAATTCGTCCAAAGCGCCCGAATACATACTTGCGAATATCCGGATAGCGGGTCAAGCTCAAATCAACAAGATCGTCGACCAAAGTTTTTGACGTTTCAGTCAGAGGCATGAAGAGACCGTTCACTCGCAAACGATTGAGGTGCTGAAGGTAAAGTCGCATGACTTCATGTTCTCGTAAGTAAAGGATATCGTCGAATGCACTCGGATATCCCCTCACCGTAAATATAGCGTGGGTACTCCCATCGGTGACCGGCGGCTTTCAGTGCATCTTTCTGATACCTCCATCCCTTGCGAATGTTGAAGTATTTCGTCCGATACATTCCCCGGTCACTAACGTAGACCCGAATAGCCTGCCAATTGCGTAAGTGAAGTTCAAATCCTGTTGGAATGGAGTAAACAAATATCTCATACCTTAATAATGGCTTTACCACATTCGACATCGTCAGGGCGAGCGCTTTTGGTCCATTCCGCGACTTTGTGTAGCACGACACCAAACTCAGAGAACAGCGAGTCAATTTCAGCATCGTTCAAAACGTGATTTCCACTCAGACTCGAGGTATGACCCGAGTATCCACCCTCAGAGGATTCTCTGCGACAAACACCAGTAACGGAGGTTAGCTTACCAAACTATGATTAGAATAGGTGGACACTCATACTTGAGAACAGATTGGCTCTGGACAAATGCAACTCCCTGAATCACATTTCGGAGAACAACAATCCACTTTACAAATTCCTGTCCGAATGCTTTCGTTGCAACAGTATCCTTCGTCTGTGCCATCATCTCCGTTAGCTTCCCGAGAGCCAGCGAGCTCCACTTTTTGATCAACTCCTTCGCCCATGCAAGTTCATCTTGACTCGGTGTGTGCCAGTTGACTTCCACTTCGGAGGGTTTGTAGGTTGCACCCCATCTTAAAGAGGCAAAGTTTGCGTCGTTCCATTCGTTTGGATTCAAGGAGTACACCTCATTAGGATACGTGCCAGTCAGAGAAAGGATGGTGTGCCGGAGAAGTTTGGCGGACCATTGATAGGCACGGGCTGAAACGCTTTCTCGTATAGTTTGGTCCATCAGTTGATCCAACAATGTACGGTGGCGTAAGATAGCAGGGCCGACGTTCTGCACAAGGTGGTGGGCAATACTGCAACATCCCAATTGAATCCAAACATATTTCGCCGAATCCGAACTACCAAGCCTTACCTCTGCCACCAGTGCAGGGTGATGTCGCTTTGACGAGGTTCCTCAGAAGTGGCCCATTGAGATCCGGCACCGCTCTCAAGCTCAGACTGAATCATTTCTGCTGTGGTGGGTAAAAATTTGTCGAGAACGTTTTCCGCTCCCCACCCAAGACCAGTCAACGAAGCGATGACCCCAATCTGTTTAGTGGCGTTTACGATAGTACGTTCTCGTGCAAATCTGTAGACACGTTCGAGTGCAATACAGTGCAGATCGGGGGAGAGTTGGCCGAAAACCACTTCGATAGCATATACGAGCAGTTGTAAAACATTGTCTTCCGAATTGTAGCGAGTGGATGCGTGAAAGTTCTGAGGAAGGTTGTCCAACTGGTTGACGCAGTCACGACGGAAGCTGTGAGGGATACTGTGGAGGATCAACGAACTGAACCGGTTAACTCACCATTTGGAACGCTCTATCGAGGAACTTCACGACCCAGTCTTCGAAGCCTGTCGTGGATTCACGAGCGAGATCGTCTTGCGCATCGGAGTCTCCGTCCGAGTGAGTTTCGTTCGACGTTGCTGCCGTTCTTGTTTCAACATCAACAAGCATGAAGTCCCCTTCAGTTTCCCCTTCCACCAAAGACACTTTTTGGGGTGCTTCAGTAGGCGAGTGTTTCGGCAATGGACTGGCCTTTGTAGCATCGGCAAAAGGAACGTACAAAGCGACATGAGTAATAAACCGCAGAGTAGCCGTTGACTTTCGTGGATCGTTGATGTCCAGTCCAGGAAGTGTTATATCCAGGAGCTCCAAAAGATATTTCGCACCCCGGGGGAAATTGCTTCGCGAGACAAATGCGGGAGCGATGTGGGACAAAACATCGATCGCCGCAATGACACGTTGAGTGGCTTCTGTAGATGATATGGAAGAGGAGAGAAGTTCCAGCAGAGGCGGGAGTATGACGTTCGGTGCAAGCCCTTTACACCGACAAAATGGTGAGATTAAAGCTCCAAATTCCAAGAGCGCCATCCAAGATCTCACAAGCCAAGCATTTCAGCGCGGAACTCGCTTCGTTCACTGCAGTCGAGTCCTTCCCAAAAATGGCAAGCAGTGCAGGTGCTTTGATGATGGTGGTGAACTCATCACGAATATCCCTCGTCAGTCGAAGATGTCCCGGAGTTGTGCAAGGAAGCCGCTCCCGACGCCATCGCGCCAAAAATTCGCGAGCGAGAAAGTGAAGCTGGAAGGCACGTTGGTTCTAAATGCCGATGCTTTCAATAAAAAGAAATTCGCTCACAAATTTGTTCAATCCCCTGCTCCATTTCCCACCATTGCTTGGGTGGTAATAAGACTCAATAGATTGTAGAAGGGTCTTGAGAGAGTCGAGAACATCAAGTTCAGCAACACTTCCACCACTGGATGACAACGGTGTGCTCGGAGATGCTGTGCTGGCCGGAGTGATAGTTCTCGATGGGTAAATGAGATTAACCAACAAGCGGGCCAAAGATTCGAATTGGTCCTGGTCACGAATGAAGATTAAGGACCTGCAGTAATTTCAGGACATTCATTTGGACCCACATTTCGGTCGCCGAACATTGAACCTCCCAAACCAGAACCACCGCCTCGGCCGCCCATCATTCCGGCGAGGACGCCTCCAGCTCCAGCCGAGGCCCCAGCCTGCCCAGTACCAACAGGAAGTTCCATCTCCCGCAGTGTTGCTGTCAATAAGAAAGCAACATCCTCTTTGGTCCATCCTACGAGATCTGGCTTTCCAACCTGGTCTTTCGCAAGTCTGGACAGGAGTTCAAGCGACGCTCCTTGCGGAAGAGATGGCGTGAGTTTCATCATATCGAGCACAGTTGGAACCCAGAAAAAGGCACATTTGAGGCCTCCCTCTTCGTTCAAGAGCTCTTTTGGGGCCGTGGGTACCGTATGGGTGGGGAGGAAGAGGGCAAGACTTCCCTGTACGAGCAAGACGGTGAAGATATTGTGCTGCGTAAAGTAGGGGAGTATGGTGGAAAGTATTGGAACTGTGGCAGATGGCGGAAAGTATCTGCGATGGTTGGCGTTCGTGAGATTGCACGATACCACATGAAAAAGCACGATCAAATTCACCTGCGAGCTTCCTTTATCATCTTCACGACTGCACCAATATGTTGCGGGTTTGAGCCCGCCGATCTTTCACGCTGCTTTGGAAGTATCGCCGTTTTCATGACATTCCACATCGGTTGCCAATCCAACTCCAACGCGTCTGTTGGCAGAAGATCCTCTTTACTGTAACAGGCGCGTGGAAATTATTCACTTCGAAGTCAGGAATACCAATCGTAGTCGCTTACGCAAGAAGCTTAGCGCAGCATTCCGCATATCGCTCAATGATTGGTGGGTCCACATTTGGATTGACCACCACTTCGTAGAGGACTTGAACGAACTTAACCCTGTCATCCCTCGACAGAGGAAACTTGAGGTCCAGGAAACTGATGGGTTCCAAAGACCCAACGGAAGTCAGAACGACGAGTCACAGATCGGTTTGGCTAGTCGCACTTCAACACTCACCGTTCTAGCTGCTTAATCCACTTCGTTCCACCTGGAGCGTAGTCTCTAGCGAGTAATGATACAGCGAGTCCGGTCTTAATGTCATCCAGTAACGTTGCGACTTCCAGATCGTGTTCCTGTTTCGTAAGATACGGTAGGCTGCGGTTCCAGTCGAACGGCGCGTCCAGCGCCATCGTTTGAGGCAAGCAGTGTTTGGGGAAGGAAAGAATCGGAGGCGGGCAGAAGCTGGGCTTATAAATCGTCCTCGTCTTGCGCTACCTGCCTGGAGGCCTTGGCAGTCACGCAAGTGCCACATTCTTTGTGTCCCCCAGTTCCGACATCTCGGTCTTCCACCTCTTACATTCCCCCCGCCTTTCCAGGAATAGGTACATTCATTAAATTTCTCCTCCCTGGAACTTATTCGGCGATGCAGTGAACAAAACCTCCACCCAGGAAGGAGACAAGACAACAATTCTCTCCTAATTCTCCCAACTACAGCCCCAAGCATAGCGGGCTTGCGTCGGGCGACGCTAATTTGGGACTCGTAGCGTTTCAGGAACGAAAAGTGCTCGCGATGTCGGCGTTCAAACCTACTCAGCTTCAAAGCTCCGGCGTGGATGAAAGAACTTTGAGTCTGAGCCGGCGACCGACAGAGCTCTCCGACGGAGATAACGAAGACCTTGCTGCGGTTGCAATGCAAGCTGCTTCGGAAGGTGATGTGGACAGATTGCGGGATGCTTTGGAACGTTGGGAGCGGCAATCGGAACCACACGGTGAGGCATCCGTGGGAGGAAAGTCGATGCGATCACCACGAGACTTTCTGGGTAGAACTCCCCTCATGCTCGGTGCAAGGAAAGGGATAGTCGAGGTGGCGAAATTCTTACTTCAACCACCGGACCCATTGGATGTTGGGCTACAGCAGAAGAATACACCCGAGGACACTTATGTGAACAGTGCTCATGATGTGCCGTGGGCGTACGTTGAAGAGAAGGACGCTGATGGAAGAACGCCAATTATGTATGCGGAGAAAGCCAACTCCATTCCTCTCCTCCGAGTACTCCTCGAAGAATTCTCTGCGGATCCTCACGTCCGTGACAAAAATGGTGAAAACGCAGCTGAGCTCGCTGTGCGGAACGGACACACCGACGCCTTGTCCCTTTACATTGCTTTGCATCCCGACTTGGTGCATGCTCCGAACCCAGTGTCTGGCCGCACCCTGCTCCACCTTGCAGCAGATCTTTCACGATACGATGCAAGTGCATGTCTCGCTTCGGCTGGCGCCGAAATTGATGCTGCGGACCTGCATGGAAGTACCCCCATCATGGTTGCTGCTGCAGCGGGCGCTGTGGATGTCTGTGAGCTGCTAATCGACAAAGGAGCTGATGTTCGTGCCAGTGACCACCTCGGAAAAGGAGCTGTGGAGTACGCGCGAGGAGCTGTGAGTATTTCTGTTCCAATTGGTTCCAACAATGTTAAGAGAACGATCCTTAAATGCGTTTGGGACATGACAGAACCACCCCGACCTTGCCCGCCTCCTTTCATTCCGTTCAGGCGGCGGGTTTCAATCTCTCTCTCCACCTTCCGTGACCCCTCCTTCACCCTCTTCACCCACCGTCGAGCCATCCTTTCCGATCCCAGCGTCGCCACATCCGGTACCTCCACCTGATCATTCTCCTGTCACAATATCGCCCATAACATATTACCCGACACAGCCGTTATATCATACCGTAGGAGGTCGAGTGTACCTCGGAGAGAGCGGGGGAAGAGAAGTGGGAGTGCGGGTGTCGAGATTATGGAAGGGATGGGAGCGCGAGGTCGAACAATGGAGAAGGGCGGACGAGCACCCTGGTGTAGCACGGTGAGTCGACGCTGAGAAAACTTGCTTTTGACGACACGATGCGATCCCAATCAGATTTCTTTCAAAACCTCACAAGGTTTTTCTCCTTCGCAACCAACTCCACCACTCTTCTCCTAGCGTTCGAGCTCCTGCCCATCTCACTGGCATCCCTCGTTCATCCTGTGTCACATCCCCCGTCTCCAACCGCACTCTCACTTCTTCCCCCTCATGTCGCTCCGGAAGGGCTTAGACGGACGATACTTGGCGACGTGCGCGGGACTTTCAAAGTGATGGCTGAAGCTGTGGCGTGGTGTGAAGAGGTGGGCGTTGTTGGTGGGGCAATCGGACCTGAGGTATGTTTGTACTGATGTTGGGATTAAGATCTCTTCATCCTCATCACGAGCTCGTGGATTGCTTTTCCCTACTCCAGACAATTTTTGTCACCCCAGCCGTCGGTGGGGGCAACCCCCGCCTGAAGCTCGCGTGCTTTGTCCTCCCACAACTTTCCTTCCTCCCAACCATCATCCCGGCGCCTTCACTTCCCGACTCATTGTCTGACCGTCGTAACCGCCGAAAGTCCAAGTCCAAAGGCCGAGCGTCACCATCGCCATCCGACGTTCAAACTTCGGTGGTGCTTGATGGTACTCGGCTCTCCCCCCCGACTGCCGGGTTCGCACGTGATATGTTCGATCAGCCGATCCCGTTCCGCTCTCCCACTCTTCGACCGGCATCCCCCGCTTTGATGCCGTCCAGCCCCCCTCGTGTCTCACAGACCACGCTCGGCTCCCCTATGGCGCCCTTTTCTTCTGCACCTTCCGCGTCAGTATCTCTTCAGGGCTCACCATACCACCAACCACGACTGTCGCTGTCGGGTCAGTCGCCCTTGATGCCCGGTCAGCCGGGTCAAGCACCCTCGGAGCTAAGCCTAGGGGATCCGGAGTTCATTGGCAGGGGAACGTCCGTGGAGACGTCCGGTGAGGAGGGGAGCGGAAGTGAGGGCGAAGGCGGGCGGAATCGGAGGAGGAGGAGTAGCGGAAGGAAGCTTGACGTGGACGAAGCGATTTCCGACGAATATCTCAGTGAGTGGCCGGGCAAATCGAGCGTCTCCCCTTATCGCTCAACCATCCCATTTCCCAGTGTGGTGCTCCCCGGAACTCGTATCGGTATTATACCAGTCCTCGCACACCCACACCTCACTCTCCTCCGTCTTCTTCGGGCCCTCCACCGACGTCTTCTCCCTCGCCCTCGTCGCCTTCTGCCTCCTCACGCGCGGCAACTCCCACCCGTTCGGGCTCAACCCTGCCACCCGCGTCAGGGATATGCTGCACAGACGCACACCCGATCTGTCACCCCTTGAACGGTCCAACGGGCTCAAGGGGGAATGGGTCGAGGCGCAGAGCTTGTTGAGGGAGATGCTCGCGTTTGACCCGCAGAGGCGGCCAAGCGCGGCGGATGTCGTTGCGGTGCATCCGTATTTTTGGGGCGCGGAGAGGAGGATAGAGTTCTTGAGGGAGGCGGCGGACTGGCTCAAGGTCGAGGTGAGCCCTTCTCCTGCTCCGGTCTCCGGTCTCCGGTCCGTGAACCGCCTCAAACACCTCAAAAATGCCACTTCCCCCCTAAACAACTTTCTCTCTGCTTCGCAAGCCCACATCCCCGCCCAGCCCTCTGATCGTGCGCCTCGAGACCGGCGCGCGTCTCGTCCTGGGCGCCGAGCTCGACTGGCCAAGACACATTGATGCCGAGGTGTGGATGGAGTTGAGCAAGAGGGCCAAATATGAGGGCGAGCAGGTGAGGGATTTGGTCAAGGCGGTGCGGAATTTGGTGAGTGTGGCGTGTGGTTTGTGGTTAGCTGTTGAGAAGATATTCTGACGTTTTATGTTGCTTTGGCACAGAAAAATCATGTACGTATGGTATTGTCTCACTTGACTACAAACTCAAAGCACCGCCACATCTCACATCCTCCACTCCAGTACACCGAACAACCCCCCACCGTCAAACACCTCCTGGGCCCACTCCCGCACGGCCTGTATCTCTACTTCGCATCGCGCTTCCCGCGTCTGCTCATGCACGTCTTTGCGACCATTGTCGGCGACACGAGGGCGCGGAATGATCGGGCGTTTGTGAGGTTTTGGGATGGGGGCGCCAGTGAGGATTCTGTGAGTGGTGCGGGCGTGGGAGGGGCCGGTGGACTGAAGGGAGAGGGGAGAGGGGGCAGCAGGAGTAGGGAAAATAGGGGCGTCTTGTACGCGATGGAGATTGCGAAGGGGGAGGAGCGGTGGGTTCATCGGGAGCTTGAGCTGCACGACGATCGTGACGGTGGTAACGGCGGAGCGCCACAGCAGGGGAGTAGAAGCACGAGTAGAAGCAGGAGCAGGTCGAAAGCTCCGGCGCCAGCGCCAAGCAGCGGCAGCAGCGCTCCGTCACGACGTGGGACGAAGAGCGAGTTGACGGCGGCGGTTCACGTGCACATGCAGGAGCAGGAGGAGCAGCTGTCGCAGGCTAGAAAGAGTCGACGACGGTCGAGCGATTGGCGTGGTGGAGGTGATGCTGGGGGTGAGGCCGGTGGTGTAGGTGCAGGTGCAGGTGAAGTCGATCTGGATACCACGGCGAAGAAAAACAAAGGGCACAAGGGGAAGAAGGCTAGAGGGGGCGGTCACGTCGATACAGCTACGGCAAAACAGGGGCGTGGAGCGGGGTCCAAGTCTGGAGGGGACAGCGAGCCGTCGGGGGACGATGACGATGACGCGTCAGAGACCGACGACGATAGCGATCTCGAATAGAAAATAATCTATGTAACCGTCAAACGATGTGTGATGCCTTTCTCGACGCGCTAGGGATTTCGCGTGAACAATTGCGGTTTCGTTGACAGGTAATAATTCCCTTGCTACTGCGGTGTTCGAGTGACTTTGCCAACGCATATAATGGACCCGAGAGGTCTGTTTTGAGTATTTCTCGCCCATCGTTCAACTATGACTTTGATGAGCCAGAGAGTATGTATACAGACCTGCATGGCATGTATCAAGGGCCATTGCTGTAGCCATTCATAAAACACAACCCTTATAATTTGGCCGAGTGGTCGTATGTGAAATCTGATCACTGTAGGCCACTGCTACCCATTCACATTGTACTCCATCTAGTCTATGACAACACCGCTCAGAGCAGAGCGGGCCATTTTCAGATTTGAAATCTCCACGTCAGGAGTAATTACCCGCTCCCAGTCATCGCTCCTCCGGTCTGCTTGGTTCCCTCCGACATCGGTACAGGTAGTAAGGTACGGATGACACACTGTGTTTATCCGCGAGTACCAAGGGCACAGGGAAGAGCGAATCTGGGTGGTGTACTGAGATGGTGTTGGGGACTGAGAAGGCACGAGGAAGACTCCTGGGGGAAATGGAACTATTGGCCAGGGTGTCTTCAAAATTAAAGATTGTCTCCCTTGAATAATTCTGTGGCGGACTCAGCGTGCACCTGTTCATGTGCTTGATCACGAACCCCAGGGAGCGAATGTTGTGGTTGGCCGGATCAATTGCACCTGCGCCACATTTAGAATTGGCTTGAAAAGCAGCAAAAATTGGGAATAAAAGAAAGAAAGAAACAACGCGACAAGTGAAGCAACAAAGACACGCCGACTCCCGCGTGTCTCCCGCCCGTCCGATTGTTTGTTTTCCAAAGGTAAGGGGTGTCAATGCGGAGGACGCGTGTTTACGGTGAATCGTATAAATATCCGCGTGGCTCCAACTCCCATACCAAACCATCGCAAGCATCCACCCGCACTCTCTACGCGCAACTCGCATCGCACCTGCCCTCCGTCTCCCGCGAGCCGGCTGTCGCCTGTCGCTTGCCAAAGTTCCGCTCTCCACCTCCCGCGACGACAGCGACACCGATGCCCGCTTCCCGCCGCGCGGCGCTGCATGATGGCTGGGACGAGTACGCGGCATCATATCTCGCGCACGCCCGCGCCGACGACGTGAGTGTCCCGTGCCGCGCAGGGTGCGAGTTTCGCCGGGCGTGACTCCCAATCGACCCCTGACGCGTCTCCACTTTCTCCCTTTTGACCCCTCACGCACGTCGCACCCTCCAGCACCGCGCGCTGCCCTTCGCGACCTACTTGAGCGCCCAGCCCCATCTGACGCCCGCCAGTGAGTCTTCTCGCTATGTCCGCTCTCGTCAGTTGCAGTGCATCGGTTGTTGACCCGCACCCTGCCCCGCCCCTTGTCTCCCCCAGTGCGACAGACGCTCGTATCGTGGCTCAAAGGTGCGCTCTTTTTGTTTCTTGCCCGTCGCGTCCTTTCTCTGCTGACCCTACCTTACACCCTTTTGTCTTGGCACGCTTCACACTGTCTCCCACCACCGCCCCCAGACGTCAAGAACAACCTGGGACTCCACTCGCACACGCTCGCTCTGGGAGTGTACCTGATGGATATGTATCTCTCCTGCAGAAGCATCCCGCGACAGGACTTGTGAGTGGCCCGGCCTGGCGTCCAGGTTTATCCCGCCATGTCCAGGGACGCGGACCCGGATAGGGGTTCTGACTCTACCTTTTTCCTTTCTCTCCTTTTCTCCTCTCGTCTCATCACTTCATTGCATCGCATCGTGCTTCCTCTGTCCTTGCACTTGCACTTGCACTTGCACCTGCGCCTACTTGCACCCGACACCTGCCACTACCACCTGCCATCTCCCACGTGTCCCGTGCCACCTCCCACCTCCTACCTCCCACTACCCGCCACCGCCAGCCAACTCCTCGGAATCGTCGCCCTCTTCGTCGCCTCCAAATACGTCGACATTCCGCGCCGCTGCATGGCCGCGTCCAACGTCGGCGCGCTGTGCTGCGGGGTGTACCCGCACGCCGACATTGTCGAGATGGAGCACCGGTTGCTCGAGGTGGTCAATTTTGATCTGTCCTGGATAAGCCCTCAGGGCTTGTTGGCGTTGGCCACGGGTCAGATTAGGAGCATGGACGGACGCGACGAGGAGTACGGACCCGTTATCCCGCGCGACCCCGTGCCGCTCAACATCAACCTCATCGACGACGTACTGGATCTCCATCCACTCACCTCCGCCTCCCCTTCCCCTGCGTCGTCGCGCTCAGACGATGCAGAGGAACCCGACCCCACATTCGCCACCCTATCCCTCCCACCGCCTTTACTCCGCCTCGCCCACGGGATCCTCGAGAAGGCGCTGGAGCACTCGCGGTTTATTGGTTTGTCGAGCTGCACGATGGCCGTGTCGTCGCTGCTTGCGGCGGATCGGCTGCTCATGCTGGCGCAGAGGATGGACAGGACACTTTTGGTGAGTGGAAAGCATGGGCATGTGTTGAAGTGCACCGTACTGACTCGACCTCGACGCCCGCGCCGCCCGCCCACTCTCTGACTCATCACCATCACCATCTCAATTTCTGCACTCCTTCTCCTCATGCCTCTTACCTCTCACCTCCCAGACCCCTCCCACAATCTTCCACCTCCTCGCCACATTCTCCCCCTCCTCTCCCACCCCCGCCGCCACCTTCGCAACCTCTATCCCCGAAGTGGCCTTCCACCTCGCGAACGTCGCCATCGTGGACGGGCTCGTCGAGATGCCCCCCCTACCGCCGTTGGATCCACCGCCCCCGCCGAGTCCGAATGGGGGGAATGCGACGTTGTTGGAGACGGAGTATTTGTTGAGCGAGTATGTGAGTATATCTCGTCGATCGTGTAACCTTATCGCGTCGTCTGATTCAAGCTACCATTCAAAGGACTTTGCACCCAACGACGACGTGCGAAGGGAGGCGCATTCGCAGGACCCCATCTTCTTCTAGCCGTTGTCTGCATGTTTTGCACCCATCAACCCGCATGACCATGACCATGTATGCGAAGTCCCGCATCTACCCTCTACCCTGTACCCTCTCAACTCGCATCAAGAATGACTCTTTCACCTCCAAACCCAAACTCAAACCAAAACCCAACTCATCTCCACATCACGATTCCTCCAACCAACCATCATTCGAACCCGATTCCTCCAACACATCCACACCTGCAAAATGATTCCATCTGCATACGATACCGAGCCTTGGAGTTTCATAAGGACGTCTCGATTCTGACTTACCGCAACCGCAACCGCATTTCCATCGAACCGGTTATCGACGCGGTTCGCAGAGGGCGATGATTTGTTGATGGGGTTGTCTCTGATGTTTTTCTTTTCTTTTCTTTTCTTGGTCCGAGTTTGTACTTGTTACGACGTGCCTTTGCGCTTGCCTATTCTTTCTCGACGTGGGTGTGGATTTTTCTAAAGTGACTTTTAATGACTTTGCGAAAGGACCGGACGTTTCTGACGTCCGGGGTGCTTGGAATTTAATGGCTCTCCGGAGGGACATTTTTTTTGTGGTGTACGGGGCATTTGGAAGCAGACGTGTGTCATCGTCAATCGTAAAAAGTTGAACTCGGCTGGATTATTTGGATTTTGGTAGTTGGAATGTTGGAAGTTGGACGTTGGGGACCTTGGCGCCTCTGCAGCTGCTGAAACTTTTATTAACCCGGGAGCGAGAATGTAACTCCACCGGATTGAGGTTTGATATTGTAATGATATAATGAACCACATTTTTGATGCTGATGCTTAGTGACATCGTGCCAGCGATGAGGCCGTAACGAGTTGCGTGTGTCCACGCTCCTCTCCCCCACCCCAGCCCTCCCGACACTCCCTCGCTGCCATTCGACCAACGGGTGATTCACGGAGGTCCGAGGACCGTTTCCTGGGGCTTTTATTCGTTGTGCCTCGCACGAAGACGACCCTGGGGCGCAGCGTGTCGCAACGAGCCCGCGCTCGAAGCGATCCAGGACGACCTCGATATCGTCAATTGACAGCACAAGATCGTATGTCGTGACACCCCGCTCATGCGCGCCTCCAGACGGCGACATAGAGGGCAGTGACTCTGGGATTTGCGGGCCGACACAAATTCTCCCCATGTTGGCGTCAGCACCGCCAATCGCGGTTGGTGGACTGTCTGCGAGCCTCAGAGCGGAGCCCTTCATAAACAGCCCTTTTCTGTCAAGCAGTGGTCGCATTCCACGAGGCGGTCGCAAGGATTGAGCTGCTTCAGCGCTTGGTGTGTAAAGAAGCATGGCCTACCGATACGCACAAGGAGCCTCTGGCGGGCGGGAGCAGATACTGCTCCACCTCGTGTACATTCTTGCGTGCCAAAGTCGTGGTGGACCTCGGGGACGAGGAGCTCTGCGTGCCGTTCGTCTTCGTGCCCCTGTCCCGCCCCTGCAAGGACATCTCCGACCTCGCCATCACCCATCGCCCATCGTCCATCACGCCCTGCAACCTCATGTGCGTCTCGGGGCTGGGAAAGCGTGACACCTTCAAGGTCGCCCTCTCCGTCGAGAGGGCAGTGTGGCTGGGTTGGCCATCCCGGAGGCGCCTGAGCCGTAGAGGAGTTTAGATGGTGATGGTAGTCTCAGGTGTAATGCCAAGTTGTTAGATACAGGTACATGATCGGAAAAAAGGGCAGGGGTGTACGTCAAAATGGCGTGTCAATGGCTGCGGTCCGCAGTAATAAGTGCGACCCCAAGGTTCTCCAACAGCCACTCCCGCCCATCCCCCGCCCCCACGACATCCTTCTCGCTCGCCACCCGATTCGCGCAGAGCACCGCACGTGCTAGCGATCCCGTCGTCTCGTTTCCTGCAGGCTCCAGTTGCTCCGCATTACCGAAAGGCACATTACCGATGCCCGCGTCACAAAACCCGCTGCAGCCCGACCATGATGGCTGGTCCGAGTACATGCCATCGTACATGGCGCACGCCCGAGTCGACGCTGTGAGTGCCGCAGGGTGCGCAGACGGGCCTGGGAGTTTCGCCGCCCTTGACTCCCGCACCTTCTCTGACGCGTCCTTTCCCCCTCGTGAACCTTCAGCGGCAGACGTTGCCCTCATCGACATATTTGAGCGCGCAGCCTTCGCTGACGCACGCAAGTGAGTCGCCAATGAGCCCGCTCGCGTCGAATAAGTCGGTTTCTGACTCGCACCTGACTCGCACCCTGACTCGCACCATGACCCGCCGCCGTCTCTCCCCCCAGTGCGAAAGACACTTGTCCGCTGGCTCAAAGGTGAGCACCGCGCTGTTCGTACCCGTCCTGTTTTGAGTTCGACCTTACGTCCTTTTCTGGTGATGCCTAAACAACGTCTCCCGAATACCTACCCAGACGTCAAAAATAAACAGGGCCTGCACTCGCACACCCTCGCGCTTAGCGTATTCCTGCTGGACAGGTATCTCAGCTGCCGCATCATTCCCAGGGAAGACTTGTGAGTGGCGTTTGTCTCCTGCCTTGATTTCAGGCATAGGGTTAGGGATCTGATGCCTTGTCTACCTTCTTGTATAGACAACTCCTGGGCATTGTTTGTCTCTTTGTCGCGTCCAAGTATCACGATATCCCCCGCCTCTGCATGACAGCTGCAAACGTCATCTCCCTCTGCTGCGACATGTACGCCCATTCCGATATCGTCGAGATGGAAAGACGGCTCCTAAGCATTGTCGGTTTTGATCTCTCGTGGATCAGTCCGGCCGCACTCCTGTCGCTGGCAACAGGGCAGATACACAGCGTGGATGCAATAGACGAAGAATACGGACCGGCAACGCCCCGCGAACCGATACCCCTAACCGGTCTTAACGCCCTCCTCGACGATGACGACGCGCTTGACCTCCTCTCCCCAACGTCGACTTCATCGAGCCAAGATGAAAGCTCTTCACCTACCTTTGTCACCGTGAACCTCCCAGCCGCCTTACTGCGCCTCGCGCACGGAATCCTCGAAAAGTCGCTCGAGCACTCACGCTTCATCGGACTGTCCAGCTGCACGCTGGCGATATCGTCTCTCGTCGCGGCGGATCGACTGCTCATGCTGGCGAAACGGATGGACAGGACGGTTCTGGTGGGTTGATGGCGGGTCCATCTACATTCCTTTTTTTTTTTCCCTTCGCTTGCATTCTGCGCGCGCCACGTCTGACGCGAAACCGCTACCCTTCCGTGTGCCATGTCCAGACCCCGCCCATGGCCTTCCACCTCCTCGCCACGTTCGGCTCCTCCTCGGTCACCGTGGTGCCAGGGGTCGCGTTCCACTTGGCCAATATCGCCGTCGAGGACGGGTTGATCCACCTGCCGCCACTGCCACCTTTACCACCCACACCGCCGTCGTCGCCGAACGCGAACGCGAACACGAACACGAACGCGACGTTGTTGGAGACGGACTACATGCTATCGGAATACGTAAGGATCCGCTTCCCTTTGTCTTGTCTTATCGTCTGACGCCCCCTCCTCCCTTTCGAAATGCAGGACTTTGCGTTCAATGACGACGTCCGCCGCGAAGCCCATTCCCAAGACCCGATCTTTTTCTAGTTGTGTGCGCCATCTCCCTGCCATCTTGCATGAATTTTCCTCCAATCATCTCCAATCGACGGATTCCACCATGCAGTACCGAGCCTGAGTCTTTCTATCTGAAGCGATGCATTTCTTTTCGACCAGCACAGATCACAGAGCGGGAGGGATGTGTCGATGGGATTGTCCGTTGCAAAGTTTTTTTCTTTATTTATTTTTTATGTTTTTTTTTTTTATTGGACTTTGTCTACTCTGTTTTTATTGGACTTTGACTCTTCTTTTTTCAACGTGGTGGTTTAACTGGGCTAGTTCACGGGTGCGCTCATTTGTTTGATGTGTATGTACTCTTTCTGAATAAGTAATAAGTGACTTACCTCTAAAATTACTCTGTGGATTGACTTGTACGTGGGCATTTGGACGCAGACGTGTTTTCTCGTCATAATAGTGAATGAGTCGGTCGGATTTGGACGTTTGAACGTTTGGATGACTGAAATCGGGTCCTTTTCTGGAGGTATGTACTCAAGTCTCAACCCCAGGTTCTTACCCTCTTAGCTCGCATCAAGACTCAAGTACGACTCTTTCTCCTCCAATAAAATTGGACGTTGGGGGACTTGCAGTGTGGGACCTCTGCAGCCGCTGAAACTTTTCTTAACCCGGAAGCGAGAGTGTAACTCTGCCCGGATTGAGGATGTCTGATTGATATCTGCGATGAGCTGCACTATCCTTATCGCCACCAAAACTCTCCCGTTCTGCAGCAGCAGACGAAACGCAAGTGGGCAGGTCGAGCGGCTAAACCCCTTCCCGCACGGTTTCCAAGCCTGCCACGCGCAATCTGCGGCCCACGCACCACGATGCCGTCCCACCGCAACCGCACGCGCGTCGCCGCACTCGCCACAGCCGCGCTTCTCTCCGTCTCCGTCGCTGCGGCAGCCGCAGGTGAGGTCGCGCGCGGCTTGCGTCTCTCTCTCGCGGAGACCTTGCACTGCGCTCACCCGCTCCACATCCAACTCCCGCGTGGATTTCCCACACTTGACAGTTTCCAAGACCGCGGATGACAAGATCTATCTGCCAGGTGAGCGCGTGTGGCCTCGCCCCGCGCCCGTTCCCCCGCGCGGGTCCTCACAAGCCATCCCCGGCCCCACCTCCCCACTCGTTCCACCCCTACCCGCTACCCATCATAGTCGTCATCTGGCACGGAATGGGTGACACATGCTGCGGTGACAGGTGTGTTCCCGCGTCGCGTGGCATTCGCCCTCTTCCTCTCGCTCTCCGCATGCACTTCCCTCACATTATATTCGAACTGTATGTTTGTCATATACGACAGCATGAACCACGTCAAGGAGCTCATCCAAGACACCCTGCCAGGAGTCTACGTCAAGTCGATTCAAGTCGGCCCCGATGACTCGGCGGATAAGAGGGCCGGGTTCTTGGGGAGGCTCGATGACCAGGTGCGAGCTTCGCTGGGCGGCCTGAATGAGCTCTTCCTTCGCGCAAGCGACTCACGATTCACTTTCTGCATTCCCACTTCCGGGACACTCGCACCACGTCCCCACCATTCCTCCGCTCGACTGATACTGTCGTGACTCCATCTTGTGTCCAACTTACGTAACCCCGGTGTTCTATTGGATCGTGTATTGATTCAAAGATTGACGCCGCCTGCAACGACATCCTCGACGACCCCATCATCGATGCCGCCAACGGGATCAACCTCATCGGGTTCTCACAGGGCGGGCAATTCCTGCGCGCGCTCGTCGAGAGGTGCGAGGGCATGTGGCCGTATAGGTTCATTTCGTTTGGGGGGCAGCATGCCGGTGAGGTTTCGAGTCGTCCGAGCGGAGCAAGGTTACCGAGACCGAGGTGCGATAGCTCCGACGAGGCTGTCCTCCGGAGGCGAGTGGCCCGCGTAGCGGAATTCAATCATCGCGGAGCGTGTATTGGACCGAGGAGTCCGCCGGAGGCCGAGGCGAGTGACCCGCGGAGCAGAATAATCTCGTGGAGCGTGTATTGGACCGAGGCTGTGTGGGGCGAATACAAACTCCGATGTGGTTCCGACTCGATGCTCACTCTATTTCCACTCTCACCCCTCACCCCTCACGCAACCGTCCAGGCATCGCCGACGTCCCATCCTGCTCATCCTCCGACTCGAGTGCCTGCTCTTTCGCGCGCCGCCTCCTCCGCTTGGGTGCCTACTTGCCCTTTGTGCAGTCCAATGTCGTGCAGGCCCAGTACTACCGCGACCCCAACGACTACGAAGGGTACCTCGACAAGTGCACGTTTTTGCCAGATGTGAACAATGAGAAGGAGCAGAACGAGGCGTATAAGGAGAATATTGTCGGGTTGGATAAGATTGTGCTTGTGAGGTTTTCGCAGGAGGAGACGGTCGTACCGGCGGAGAGTTCGGTGGGTTTTTGGAGGGTGGTGGGGGGGGGGGAAACCCGGTGTAGGTATCTAACCCCTGTCACCTGGCCACCACCACGCTCTTCGTATCATTGAACTGTACTTTTTCGGCTACACATGGACGACTTCAGTGGTTCGGCTGGTACAACGCGACTTCGGGTGAAGCCATTCCGCTCAAGGAGACCCCTCTGTACCAGGAGGATTGGCTCGGGCTCAAGGAGGTGGACGAAAGGGGCGATCTTATCTTTGAGACTGCGGAAGGGAAGCACGTGAGTGGTCTGAGTGAGGCGACGGGGGTGTAGGGGAGAGCGGGGCATCCGGACGGAAGATATGAGAAATGTCACTTTCTTTTCCACGGTCGTCTCCGCTTTGCTGGTTTCTCACACTCACTTTCCCGGATCATAACCCTACAGATGCAATTCTCGGACGAGTACCTCGTCTCACTCGTCGAGGAGTACTTCTCTGAGGACGCCGACGCGTACCCCTCCAAGGTTTCAGCCACGCTCAAAACAAACCGTGCAAGGGGTCCTCGTGTCGCTGCACAGCGTGCGGGGCAGCAGGTTGTCACAGTGCAGGAGCAGGAGCTCGACGCGTGATGGTGATTTCGGCTGGAGTTTTCTGGAAAATGTGGAGTATACGATTCATAGCTTTGGTATTCGTTTGTAGGGGGATGGGAATACAACTTTTTATATTCGAATCATGCATGAGTTTGAGAGATTGGGGGGGGGAAGAGGGACGAGAATTAGTATTTACGGGCGGCCGAGCAACGTCCAGTCTTCTGGTTTAAAATCCGTGGGGAAGAAATAGAATTATTTCATACATTTGGACTACTTACTCATGCTTGGATTTCGGAGATCCACAGTGTATATTTTACTGGGCTTGAGCAATCCAGTGACAGGGATTGTTGTAAACGGCACTGTTCAACTGTGAGGGCAACAGAATTTGCGAGAGAATTTGGCGATGGCGACCACCCAAACAGCGCCAGAGGTGACTATTCCCACTCCGCTGCAGAAACCTGTCATCGTCGGGCTGGATCGAGTGGATGAAAGCAGGGAAACAGTAACGGTCCTTGTTGCTCCTCCGTTCGATCCACCGTCGGTCCCACAAGAGCAAGAGCACTCTGAGGCAGATGCGCCCTACCATCACAGCTTCGGACCTCAGGCCGAGTCCCCGCTGCACTTTCGGAGAACGATGCGGCGGCTTTTCGGCTCAAGCAAACGAAACCAAACAAGCTCGTCCACAACAACGACGAGTGCCGTGACGGCCACACCCACGCTTAGCACACCCCTCGGTACTGCGGAAGGCGCTACAGATGGATCGATTGATACCGAGAGCGATTACTTCGGGCGTGCTGTCGCGAACGCTGGGGAACCGGGCGATAACGATCCGGAAGCCCAAGAAGGCGTTGCGCTGACGCGGATTGGCACGGGGCTTTCCCAGAAATCAGGCCAGCTGAAGCAGCGGGTGACGTTCACCAGAACGCTCAAATCGCTCGTGTCCGACTCCCCAGACTTGCTTGCTTCGTTCTCGTCCTCCCGATCGTCCGTGTCGTCCACCGTCACGAACGACCTGGGTGAAGCCCCGACTGTACCAGAGTTGCTGGAGCATGCGGTGGTTAATGGATACCTTGACTGCTCCGTCCTTGACAAGGTGAAGGACTCGGACCTGGTGCCCGGTGAACCGGGAGACACGGCAACATACCCACTCGCGCCTGGAGTGTGGCTCAAAATCACCCGTACCGGCAGCTCCACTCCAGCTCCTAGTCCAAAAGAGCAGCCGATCGAATTGGTGGTATCGCCTCAACCTGAAGCCGATGGAAAGGAGGTCCCCGCGGAGACGGAGACGGAGCTGGCAAATGTGGAGAAGCCAGTCGCTGAGACAGAGGGAACCGCTTCTTCTGGAGGCTCTCCAGCCCAATCACTTCTAGATCAGAAGTCTGGGAATTCAGTCGAATTCGCAATTCAAGTCTCACCGCTGACACTGCCTGGTACCGCTCGTGCGGCGGCCCACGATTCTTGGTTTGTGGCTTCTTCTAGTTTTCTCCGTTGATGGCGTACTAATTTCTTTGTGGAACCAGCGTCTTGTTTCCTTCATTCGCCACGTATGACCCTGAAGATGACGAGTGGGACGTGGACATAAGGGGATGGGTGTATCGCAAGGTACGTCTTCATCAGCACACCGTCGTGCCGGATGAACGCAAAAAGAAATTGGAATTGACATCATCTCTTTCATTTTCACCGCACATCAATACACGTTGCAGCCCCCCGCCGGTCCCGTAAGTGCCCGCAATCTTGCACATCCTCCCCGGTGCAATCTAACGTTACATTTTTCCTGTACAGGCATCGACCTATCTCGGTCCCCTCGTAGCTCGCCTTATTCCCACCCTGGCCCCTTCTCAAGATGATGAGCCCCTCCCAGAAGGCGAGGACGATACCGTCAGTGCATCCATCGACCTCAAGGACCCCCCCAAAGACGTTGCGGTGGACGCCCTTGTGCGACCGGAAGAGGAAGATGGTACTGTGAACGAAGAAAGGGACAGGAGAAGGAGAGAAGTTGTTCTGGAGCGTATGGAGGGGTGAGTTCCTGTCCTTGCCACGTAGCGACCGCCCTGAAGAAGAAATCACAATATGCCAATATTCCGCTGTCAAGCTTCCTGTCCTCTGGTGCACCTTCAGCACAGCTCATTGTGAACATCACCGTTCCACCGGCGTCCTCGCTCGTGCCGTCTTCTCAAGCAACCATAACATCACCGACCCGATCTTCGCCTCTCCCGGGCGTGAATCCCCCGCCGTTCCCGTCGTGGCTCTTTTCGTCACCCGCGTTCCACGGGCATCCAGGGCGGCCTCGCCGCACACCTTCGAGCACCTCCGCGAAGTCGACCTTCTCGACCCAGTCCGCACCTGTTCCGTCGAGGGAGGCTTCCTTCTGGCGCCGGGCGTTTGGGCGGCCCAAGGCGAGCCGTACGCCCTCGACCACTTCCGCCCCCGTTCAGGTTCCCAGGGAGCTTCCGGCTGCCGAGGTGCCTGCAAAGGCTTACGTCCCGACACCGGGTATGACTGTACCCCCCACGGGATCTCCAGCGACCGGAACAAGTGTGGCGGGAGCGACTACCACCGCGCCATCAACGGCCCCGCCACTTCTCTCACTGGCGAGCGCGGGACTTGCAGTAGCAGCGGTTGAGGGCTCAGCGGCACCCGATTTGGCAGCAACCGCTCCCCCACCTCCCGCACTTACACATGCGCAGACTGCGCCCATTCTGCCCCCTCCTGCATCCGAAGCGCTAACTGCTCCGCCCCCTCTTGGGTCCGAAGCGCCAACCCCTCCGCCCACTCCAAGATCAGAAGGGCTTCCAATGTTGAAACTACCAGCCAGTGTACCACTGGCGCCACCGTCTCCGTTGAATCTTCCAAGCGCTGTTCCAGTGATGACGCCACCAGCTTTTGAGGAGACAACCCCCACCCCAGTAGTGGCGCGCGTGGATACCTCTGCCACCTTACCAGTTCCGACCGTGACACCACCAACACCGGCACATGAGACTGTTTCGATCGATGATATGACCGTTCCGGTTACGCCGTCCCTCCTAGGAATCAAGGTCTTGACCAACGCAAGCGGCCTCATCTCGACGAGCGCCAAGTTGTCCGGAGCTGCTGTCCGCGCGGCATTGGGGAAGGAGCTCGGATGGGAGACCGCACCAGGAGGTGGAGTTGTCGTCAAATTGGAGGTGGTGAGGGCTATCGAAGGTACAGTATCCTCTGAGAATGAATGGGATACCGTATCCTCACCCCGCTCGTGCAATCAGGTGGTCCACCCGCGGTCTCGTCCACCGCTCTTCACCTCCTCCCTACTCGGGGTGTGTCTCTTCTCTCCGATCTTGATGACACCGTCAAAATATCGCACATCGCCCTTGGTGCCCGTCGTGTTGCTCATACTGCATTCGCGGCGTCGCATGCTGCGGTGCCAGGCATGGCTGCCACATACCGGGCCTTGTACGACAAGGGTGTCAGCATTCATTATGTTAGCGCCAGCCCGTATCAGCTGGTCGGGCAGGTGACAGGTTTCCTTCACGCGGCTGGGTTTCCTCCGGGAACTGTTCACCTGCGAACTGGGGGATGGATGGAAGGGAGTGGTAAGGCAAAGGGTGGTTCGGTGAGAATGGTTGTGGGCAGGTTGAGTGGAAGGTCTGCTTTCGGTATGGTTGCTGGTGCAATTTCTTCGGAGCATCCTCCGGCTGGAACACATCCCACGGAAAGGTCAACAACATCGCAGCAGAGTTCGGTAAGGGAAGACGTTACTGCTGAAAAGAAGACGTTTGGGGGACGGAAGATGGTGCTCGTTGGTGACTCCGGAGAGGGTGATTGCGAGTAAGTTGGGTCGCTTTTCTGCGACGTGAATGATGGAACACTGATACGAATGCGAATATTGCGCAAAGTCTTTATTCATCAACATATGCACTCAACCCGACCCACGTTACTGCCGTCTTCATCCGTGATGTGTCGGCCACACCCCTGCCTCTCGGCGTCACACTCGAAGATGCCAAAGCCCGGTCCCCTCTCGTATTTATCGCAGAGAAACTCAAAGAGCGGATGGAGGGCGCCCTAGGTGCACTCCCCAAAGGTAGTTGGAAGGTCTTCAGGTGAATTTGAAGCACGATGGGGTCATGGTGGCTCGTATCCTGGTTGGTTCCATCGTGCATTTCTGATTCGTGATTTTTACTCGGATAGGGATGCGAAAGAAATCATCGAGTTTCCTGCTGTCCAGGAAGCTTTCGCTATTTGAGGGGTTTTTTTATGGCAACCGCAGCGTTGCGGTGATGCAAATCAGTTTCGGAGTGCTTTTCTTATTTGTACTATTCGGTAATCTTATTCGAGAATAAAAAAGAGTGATTCTAAAAGGATTGATGATGAAAAGCTTCGGGATTATGGTCACTTCACGATACAAACTACATCGCCATCACCACCCCCCTACAATTGCAAGCAATGCAGCAAAAACTTGTCAAACAAACGCCACTACTTACCAGAATACTCCTTTTGTATGCGACAATCGTTTGCATCTGGAAGTGACATCGGTCTTCGGCTCAATCTAGAGCCGAATGAATATGAGCTTCCGATCCAACCCACCCACCAAGTCGATTTTGGTTCCTGATAATGACGTCCACCACTGAATCCACCACATCACACCCAAAAGTCCTCATAGTACGTCGGTCCTATGCGCTGTTCCTGTTTGCGGGTCTAACCTGTTCTGTCAACCAAGATCGGAGGTGGAGCTGGAGGGATCGCGGCCGCTGTGAACCTCAAGCACCGAATGAACATTCATGATTTCGTCATGCTGGAAAAGACTGATGTTGGTTTTCGGACCCCGGTCTTGGTGACTTAACTCTGCGTGAACTGAAACTTCTTTCCTTGTAATCAATCATGGAAAGGCGTTGGGCGGCACTTGGAGGTGAGTCGGAGATGTAAATTGATGACTGTACGGGCTCGTAATCACTGAGTGTTGGCGATATGCTTCAGGAATCAGGTACGAATAAACGTTTCAAAAGTGAAGGAAAGGCTCTCGAACCTCTGCGACACCGCATCCCTTCCGTGCTGAAAAATAGGTTTATCCCGGTAAGCGTAACCCACCATTTCTTGGAGTGTGGAGGTCAGATTCCAAGTTCTCTTCTGCCTTCCTGTTTGGAACATCCTGGACACCAGGTTGTGCTTGTGACAGTGAGTTCTCTAGCGAAAACGTTTCATATAAATCAATATAATGCTGACGGTACAAATACACGTAGTTCCAGGTATTGTGTTCCGCGCGACTATTCAGGTGGAACAGGCACCAAGCAGCTCAATTGAAACACCTTGCCAGCCCCCTTCTATTCGTTCAGGTGGGCTTACATTCGGCGCTAGCTCTACCGCGAAAAGGTTGCAATAAGCCACCCGCCATTTCGCCAGCTTCGAACTGTACCCTCACTGGTCTCGGTAGGATCACTTACCTCTGTGCTATTCCCCCTAAGCTCAGTCGAAATTTGCATGGTCCCTTTTAGAGACTATCCGCCCCAGCAAGAGCTCTGTACCTACATGGATTTTGTCGCCGACAAGTACGACATTCGAAAGCAGTGTGTATCGCTTCCTCTGGTCCCCACATTGCGCCATGTGACTGATGCACGCAATTTTCGCCACTTACCACAGCATCCAATTTGGAGTCGAGGTACAAGAACTCCGCTGGCTCAACGACGATCAAGTGTGGGAGTACACGTACCGGAAACTCGACATCACTCCCGGAAAGAAGAAGCTGCAGTGGGACCCGAAGCAGAGTGTCATCGCCGAGGGTCTCAAGGGAAGAGCCAATGTGGTGCTCAATGTGCGTCAGAGAATGGGTGACTCGTGGGGCATGGCACATGATGGGTCTGCACGCAACACTTAACTTCCGACATCGTGTGCTAGTTTTCAGGACCCTTCAATTGGCCGTACACGCCTGATTATCCAGGACAAGAACGCTTCTCGGGGAAGTTCATCCACACTGCCTAGTATGTTGATGCCGTATGCATACGCGTTGTTTCCATCCATGTGACATATCACTCTTACACTGACATAACAGCTTTGACCACTCTATTGATCTGACCGACAAAAAAGTCGCTATTGTTGGAAGTGGTAATTTCACGTTTTCTGAATGTCCAACCATCCTTGCCTCATCGATTCCCATTGCAACTTACCAAACCCCCCCCCCACACACACGCATCCACCTCCCAGGCCCCACCGCGATTCAAATCGCGCCCGAAATAGTGCACAAAACGAAGCACCTTACCATGTACCAGCGCACGCCAAACTGGATCGCCCAGCTCGACAACGACCCGTATCCCCGGGAGCTCCGTGAGAAGTTTGTTCGGGACCCGAGCGCCGTGAAGGCGAGGAGGCAGATGCTGATGGACCAAACGGAGAAGATGTGGGGTGGTGAGTGGAAAGATGGGGAAATTGTTTACGTGTCGTCCTTGTCGTAACCTTTGTGGACATGCAGCAATTGGAATCGCGGGGTCACGATCTGCACTCAGGTTCCAGCAGAGATGCATCGACTGTAAGCTCACGCTGCAAGATAGACACATGTGGGCCGACGTCACTCACGTGGTTATCGGTGCCGTCCAGACATGCAAAGTGTTGTCAAGAACAAAGATTTGTGGCCGCATCTCACGCCCGATTATCCAATTGGATGCAAGCGTATAAGTGGGTTATTTCGCGCTGGAGCGACCACCTATTATCGTCGGACGCTGAAGGACAATTCTCCGCGCTCTCCTTTCACTGCGACCGTTTCAAGTGTGGTAAGACGTCATCCCACACCTTCACCGTCTCAAACCACTACCGCTCACGATATCGTACCTCCCTAACGACTTCTCGCGTCTCTCCGGCTAGGGACTGCAACTTCCTCGCGCTCAACAACCGCTCCGACTTCGATATGGTCTTTGGTCCCATCCAGCGTGTCACGGAGCGCGGGATGGTCCACAAGGATAAAGTGACGGGAGAGGAGGTGGAGCGGGAGTACGATGTGATTATATGGTGCGTTTTAGCGTGGTCTTGAAAAGCGGTGTGAAACGGTGAAACTGACGCAACGACGGGATCTGTTATGGACAGGGCGACTGGATGGGGCTCGTTTTCGTTCGGACGGACGTTCCCGACGTACGGAGCGACGGGGCAGGAGCTGTACGAATACTGGAAGATGAAAGGTGGGTTGGTGCATGGAGTCTTGCGTTACCTATCCTCACCCATTCCTGTCATTGATCTCGCAAAGGAACTCCCATTGGCTTGTGAGTAGTTGAACTCCGATATCCAAGCTTCACAAACCCATTTACGACTGACGATCCCTCGATCTCAGCATGGGCGCCATGGTCTCAAACTACCCCAATCTGATGGTGGCCGCTGGACCATACGGTAACGTGGGTTTTAGTCTCGCTCCGACCTCCTACCCGTTCCCGACTCTTCCTTATCGGTCACCAATATCGTCGTTGTGCGCTAGGTGTGGACGTCGTTCATCGAGCTCATTGAGGAACGGGTGGACTTTGCGTGCAGGTGGATCCAACGTGAGTCCGCAACAGTCTTCGAACCTTTCCCCCCAATTCCTTCGCAACCTCACCTGACGCTCAACATCCCGCATCATCCGCATCAACTTCAGTCATGTGCACCAACAACATCCAGTCCTTTGCGCCAAGCGAAGAGGCCGAGGCGCGATGGGAGCGGAGGTGCAGGGAGGGCGTGAAGCCGACGCCGTGAGTTTGTTCTCGATCCGTTCATGTGAGCGAGTGCAAGAAGTTAAAAAGTGTGAATTGGTTTGGATAGGTATGCGGGGAAGTGTGTCTGTAAGTAGCAAGATCGGGCAATAACCTCCAATTGAGTGCGATGATTCACCGATCGCCATCCCAATCTCCACCTCCGTCAGCATACTACAAGTTTAGTTGGGACTCCGGATTTGGTGCATCGGGAAAGCAAGAGGAACAAAACGGATTTCTTAATGTGAGTCTTGATGAGAACCTGCTCATCTATGGCCGGAAAGAATCAACCTACTCCTCCTTCGCCCACACCCATCTCTCACCCCATATATACACGTCACGTCACGTCACGTCACGCACTTTGATGATACGATCCCCCTCAAACACAGGTTGGCTTCTTCCCAGGACTTCCGATTGAGCTACGCATGGCCGTGGAAGAGTTCAAAGTGGAGGATTTCGTGCTATCATACCGCGTGAGTGCAGATATCCAACTCTATTACTGCACACGTGCAAAACTGTTCTCATACGGCACTTTTCCAAACCCCTACCTTCTCTCGCCGTACCCCATCATCCGAATCGCACACAGAAAAATGGCTTGTTTGAACTCCCGCCACCACCACCCGCGGCCTCTCCACTGCGACTGAACCGTATGTACCCTTCTGCCAACATCAAGCGAACATCGGTTACGTGGCAAGCTACCTCGCATTTATGAGCTCGCTCAAATTGAAGAGAACTGGGCGGGCGGGGGACTGAGTTAGTTGGTGTGAACATCTCAATCAGTGTACTATTCAGGAAGATAGTTCCTATATTTGAGATTGTACCGGAAAAATCAAGCGTGGTTGATCAAGGTTCATTGCAGCAGAATGTAGACGTGACAAGAACTGGAGCGGGACCGTTCGAACTCTGACCTTTGTTTCTGGCTCGTAGGCGAGGCGAGGCTGCAGAATATCCTGCGACTGCGCTGCTTATGGCGCCGCACGGGGTGCAGGTGGGAGCCGAGGAAGAGTTGGAGAGCGCGCGACACGAGGGGGATGGGAAGAGTGCGCGCAGAGCGGTGTCTTTCATGGGAGGGAGAGTGCGGTCATGCGACGTGCAAGACGCCGAGTGCTGCGGCAGATGCGGGCGGAATTTGCTGCGTGTGTCTTGGCCGCTGAGGACACGTCTGCCGCCTTGCGAGCGCACATGTCATCGTTGGCGTGCGTCTTCGTCTTTGTTTTTTCTCTCCCAACAGGGCAGCTGCATTGCGCGAAATGAAAGCAAAACCACGCAAGCCTCGTAGCTGAAGAGTCGCATGCGTTTCTCTCGCTTTGTCCACGAGAAACGTCGAGCTCCACTTCCTCGGTACCATCTTTGGTCCTTTTTCATACTCGGTTCATGTGTTTTGTCATGAGGAATGACCATTTTGGTCTTGTTTTGGTGAAGCCAAGTGGGAACTTGACACGCTTCTTCCCCTTGCTCCATCAGTAGCCTTCCCAAGTGTACTTTTCTGCGGTGCGGTTTTACCCACTTTATCGCCTGGCCAGACAGTGGTCACCCACTGATGTGTCGTTGATGTGGATATTTTGGTCGACTGGCTTCTTCCATTACGTACATTACAGGAAGAAGTAGTCGACAACCTTCACTCTTGAACGAAATATATAGAAAAGAGTAGCTCGGTAGCATCGGAGCATTCCATTCATTGGCTTGGTGTTGGCATGTGACGTCAGTTTCACCACATCTTCCACTACATAACTGCATCATCTCTGAAAGAGCACCACAGAACAATCGGACTCTTCAACAATAGCATATGTAGTTTTTTGAGCCACATCAAACGAGGCGGTCCTGTTTTTTGATGATGTAAACTCAAACTGGTGTTTTATCAATAGGAAGGCGATATGTTCTGTGGTGCATTTCAGTGCAGACATGTTCAACGATCAAAAGCAAACACTCCACATTTCTGTTTTTTTGGAGTTGAGTCTGGCCAAAGGACGTGCCCATCGTCAACTATGGTTGTGTCCTTGACTGATACCATGGACGCTGTGGAGGGAAAGCCACTTTATCATATTAGCGGTTCCTGCTTGTAATGCAGTACCACAGCACCACACGGGTCTGAAAGCTTCAATTGGACAGGGACGCTGTGAGCTCGTATCACCGTCTCGCGTCACGTTTTGCAAAACCCGTCGCCTTCCACATTTCGATACAAGTCATCCAAAAGGGGGACAAACTCTTGCATCGACAAGACTACAAGAGCTTTAATAATGTTTATATGGTAGCAAACTCGGTGGGGGTGTTGCAGTGATGTTGACATCATTTTGGGAGTTTGCGTTTCTCTTTCTTTGTTCTTGAGAAAGGCTAAGCTCTACCTCGGAAATAACAATAACGTAATCGCATTCGAAACATAATTTTCCGAAGCCTACAGAATCGCCAATTGGCATTCCGAGCGGATTATGATGAGCCAAGAGCCCAGGCCGCGCCACATATTTAAAGGGAGTCGAGCGCTCGCATTGACGCATCCCGAACTCGAGCACACGTATTGTCCTCAAGGGGAAAGTCCTGCAATTCGATATTCGCTTGCACTCTTCCGTCGAGAGACACATCGCGCTCCCCACGCTATGATCAATCCCATCAGCGCCGTCAACGCGTCCAGCGACAAGCGAAGCACGCGAGAGCGAACTTACCAATGCCCCGGCTACAGAAAGCTGTTCACAAGGAAAGGTTCGCAAGCGCAGTCCGTCTTCCTTTCAGATCGCGCAAGGTGTGACTCACATCTGGACTGCATCAGATGTCATGAACAGACACAGGCAAAGGACTTGTCTCGATGCTTTGCACAGCGGCAGGAGTCTTGAAGCCCGTCCCTGGTAGAGCCGGGAACGTCTGAAGGAACGTCGTCGTCTTCTACAAATGCAGGAGTCTTGGCTGGGATGACTGCTGCAGCACTGCAGAATTACGATCTGCCCCCGTCAAGATCAACAACACGAGGGAGGCCCAATCTGAAAGGCGAGAACTATCACGCGGGTCGTTGTTCATGTAAGTTACACTGGAAAGTCGATGTTTCTCTTGGAATGGGATCGCTAACAGTGTAACAATGGGCGGACGACGACACCGCTTTGCAAGCGACGAGTTCCTGGTTGCACACAACCCTCGAGGATCCACCGAGCCATACCGAAAGAAGACAGGCCCGTGAACAACAGCAATGTGTCCCAATCATCCGGTCATCTCGCCCGCTTTCATGACCCTCCTATCCACCACACCTTCCAGAGCTGAAGTTACCTGAAAGTCCTTCAAGTCCCCAACGCCGAAGCTTATCGACATCAGGTCGGGAGCCAGCGCCGTACCTCGAGCCAACTATCTTGCTTCGTGAACCGGCAGTACAATGTCTTTTTCAAATATGACGGTGAGTACTGGTCGAGCGTTTACGCCTGAAATAGGCTTCTCACGACTCCAGTCTCCACGGGACCTACTCGTTTTTCACAGGCGACTCCCCCTTCCCGACCGCACGTTTTTGACCTAGTATATAACTGTAGCTCACCAACTCCTTATCTGCCGGAACGTGAAGCTCCCGCCAACTTCGTTTCCCTGACTTCACTGAAAGAACTTGCGATTTTAAACGATTCTGGCATATCGACGGGCGTGAAAGAATCCCGTTTATATACATTCGCATAAATACCTGCTTCCTGTACAATGTTCGACAATAATCAACGAGAACAAATTTCTCAGTGGTGGGGAGAAATCACGAAGGCCTGATGAACAAATCTCCTCACGACTCATCACGTTACCGCCACCCACCCAGAACCAGGACAAACTTCACACCCACACCTGTACCCTTGCGAACTCATTTAGGATGGGCCAACCACTCCCTTTCCTGCACTCCACTCCCTTTCGACGAGCGGAACATCATCGTGCCATGCGCCTCGACAATATTCCGCGACCGAGGCGAGCTTGACCGTACTCAAGGGAATGCATGCAGAATGGGTCAATGCTGGCGCCAGAGTGGGAGGAAGGAACCCAACGAGTTTCATACGGAGCTGAAACCGAGCACAACGGAGTGCTCAAACGGTGTGGATGCCGTGGTGACGCGAAGACCATATATTTGAGTGGTTGGAAGTGGAGACAAGGGGACCGTGAGTTGATACCACATGAAGGGCGCACGGATGACGAGATAGGTGCTGGAATACTGTCGTAGGACAATCAATATCACCGAGAGGGTTGGAACCGTCTTGTTGAGGCGGAAGTAGCGGCCATTTTCCAGTATGTTGAGGTGGCATTTGAGGAAGAATGAGGGGGCAACATGAAGAGGCGAACAATGAAAAACGAATGCAGTCGGTCTGAATGTTCCTGATCCAGTTCGAGCCGTCTCTTGACCACCTTGCTTCCACGTCCTCAGCATGCTTGAAGAATGCCTTACCCCTCGGAGCCGTGGTGTCTCTCACCATCTCCAGCATGCTAATTCTCCCATGAGAGGTTCAGACGTCTGCAGGAGCAGATATAGACGGCACCAATTCGCCTCGAAAGACAGGTTCTCCGATCGACCGACACAACACAGATACTCACGGCTGAACTTGTTCTCGCATCGTTCCGAAGTCTCTACCGATCGTTTGCAAGACTGCTCCGGGAGCATACTCGAAGACTCTTTTGGTCTCGTAAAAATACTGATAAATTCGCGATTGAAGTAATTAACAGTGTCCGATAGAGGGGGTTCCAGTCCAAGCAGAATAGCAGGGAACGAGTTGCGAACAGCGTCGACATTGGGATCATCTTTCAGAACTCTGACGCCATATCGCTCAGGGGAAGGTCGTACGAGGTTGATGAAACTCTGAGCAAAGTTAGAAGTATGGAATCACTGGGGTGACACGCAAACTCCAGTAGTGGGGTGGTTGCTCGGGAGGGTTCCGACGTTTCACAGGACGAAGGCGGGGGTCGAGCGTTTGTCCGTGTCTTTGGAATTCACGGTCTCGCGGAATTCATCGTGAGACCAGTTGCTCGGAGCGCGTGTATAAGAGGGCGATGCAAGTTTGGTGGACTCCCGTTTGTGGGTCGAAACGAGGCAAATAAATCCGGACCCGTGTTGAAGATCTGGTCGGGGAGGTCGAGGTCATCAGCAGGTGTGGACGGGCAAGAGGGAATGACCGAAGTAAAAGGAATCCTGCTCCTAGTACCGGATGCTGGGAAGATGTAGACGAGGGAGTTACGAATTCTGTGCTCGTAGAGGGGTGTCTGGCTGGGGCAAAGACTGTCCTGGCGGAGTCGGGTGGCGAGGGGAGACGTAACGCGAGGGGCGATTTGGTGAGGCGGTCGTCATTTGTGCCATGAGTGCGGGTTCACAGGAGATGCGAAACGAGAGGAGGGGAGGTGTAGGTTGTAGCGTGCTGGTGTTTCGCGTTAAGGTGAGATGAGACGCGAAGCGAAGCGCGTGAAGCATGCTGAGAATTCAGGTTCCCATGAGATCAGACGCGAGACGACGCGAGAAGGTAAGTCCAAACTCACCTCCGGTCCATGAGATGGGAAGTCACCGTACCGACTGCGACCCCGCTTTCCACGCGCACCACGAATATAAGATCCTGAGGTAGTCCACCAGGAGTGAGCAATTCCGCAGAGCTCAGAGTTTTACCCGGCCATTTCATGCTCCGCCAACAGAAGTTCCCGACTCTGAGACACGTCGCATATCTCGGCCGCGACCTCTAGGAGTCGGCGCACCAACGCCCCGTCGACTTGTGGGACTGCGTGCTGTCAAGGCGACAAGGCTCAGGTGACTGAGGTTGGTTGGAAACGACTATCACTTTTTGAATGAACTTCAGGAAACTCGTAATGGTGTGCCAGTCATCTCGATCCTCTGTCCAGTGCGATACATTTGTCTCTTCTTTATTCACAAACCACATGTATTTATGAAGAAAAGTCCAACAACCACAAGAGGAAGGGGATGCGCGAGCTGTGGTGAGCTCGAACCCTAAACCTTTTCACAACTTTGATGGTGTTCCATCGGCATCACTAGCACATGGTCTTTCCCTCATCGCGCCTGAAACTATCTGTCGTCGCCGCCGCTTCCCTCCTACTGCTGGTGTTCATCTCCACCCGGTACTTCCCCCAGAAAGGCTACCGAATCGTGTTCCACGATGGGATATTCCAATCCGACAATGCCATCGCAGTTGACGCATCGCCCTCCAACGCAATTTCGTTTTCGAAGAAACTCGGAGTGGTGCTCGTTACGACCGTCACGAACGAGGAGATGCACTTGCTCAGAGAGCTCGTCGGCGTAGGTCAGCCCTGTGTAATTTGAGTCTTCTTTCATGTAAATTGCATATTCTTTATCTTTGTGGAACCCTTTGGTCTTGATGGCAGTCCATCCATTCATTTCGCCAACACAACTTCGATGTCCCACATCTCATCGTTTACGGTTTCGGCGTATCTGAGAAAGAAAAGAAAGAAATCGGACTCTGGCGAAATGTTGACTACTTTGATGCCGCTTCAGAGCTCTTGCTTGGGGCTTACCGTGTCGCCAAACTGCCTCCAACATCACTGTCTGTAGATGATGTGAAGTCGCTTCGCCTCAGCACGCACGCCATTCTCTCTGCACTGGATATCACTCTCCGGAAGTTTGGTTCTGCTTTGTATGTCCGATGTGACCTCCATTTCGACCGGGACACCCTGGTCGCCCTGTCACAACATGTGGCCTTGAACGGATACTTCCTCGGTCGGGAATCAAGTGACAGCGAACTGTCTTCTGTGGCGTTTTTTTTCCCCGCAATGGGGTTCCGGCTTGACTCGGCTGCTACACGGGACCTCATTCTGCATCCCTTGCAATGCCTTCGCGGATACCAGTGCTCCAACACCCGAGCGCCGACTTACGACACGCACCTTCTCTCGCGTTTTTACCTAACCCCTTCCACGTCTTCGAAATATGAACTGCAATCATTCTGCCATGTCCTACTACGCGATGACGTCCTGTATACCCATATCATCGCAAGCTCCGACCAACACACCGACCCACCCCACCCCACCGCCTCCCGTTTTCCCTACAATAAAACCCGCGTCGCTTTGGGAATCCCCACCGTATCTACCGCCGGAATGTCTCCAGTCGACCTGCCGATTCTAACGACGTTCCTTCCCTCACTCGTCACGTCGATCACACTCGAGGAGAGGAACAAGTATTCATTCGTGCTTTACATTGGCTTTGACGAAGGGGACATTCTGTGGGACGACCATGTCTCATTTTCTGAGACCGAGCGCGCTATATGGAGTTCTGTTGGTGGGGTCGAAAATGGATGGATGGAGTTTGTATTTGTGCGCGTGCCCTTCTCGAAGGGATGGGTAACATTCATCTGGAATGGTATGAGCTCCCGCTGTCATCACTGACTGGAATCTGCGCCTTCTGACTTGACGTTTCCGTTGGTCCCACAGCCCTCTTCACGCTCTCGATCAACTCGGGCGCCTCCTACTTCTACCAAGTCAACGACGACCTCCGCTTCGTCACAGCAGGGTGGACCACTAAGCTGATCCACGCCTTGGAGCGCACGGACGGATTTGGTGTGGCGGGACCCAAGGACCCTCGCCATCAGAGGAAGTTGTTGACGCAGGCGATGGTGGGGAGAAAGCACTACGATCTGTTTGGGAGACTGTACCCAGTGGATATTAAAGTGTGTGTGGAGTGGTTGGTGCGATACCGAGGCGATGTGAATGATCCGTGGTAATTGGACGTTCCAGGATTGGTTTTCTGACGACTGGCTCTCTGAAGTGTATGGATCGCAGTACACCCACTTAGTCACTGATGTCACGGTGAGAACATTCTGTCCAGCGTTGCGATCATCGACTAACGAAACGCGGGACTTTCCTGCTCTTGCGCGAAACCAGGTCGAAAACACGAACACCCAAGGAACGAGGTACGATATCTGCAGGAAGCCAAGATACGAGCAGGCATTGAAGGATGGAAAGGAAGTGGTGCGGAAATGGTTGGTGCAGGGTGAAGGTGCGGGCGTGAGCCGGCGTTCCTTGATTGGAATATGATTGTGAGGGGTTCTGTAATTTATGAATAAAGGGGGTGGTCGATTTAATGACTGCACAAGTCTGAACGGTGTATCGTACTCTACTTGGTTGTTGGTGCGGGCGCCAGTCGAGTTCTACGATAGTCTCATTCCTCGCTCTTTTGCACCGGGCGTTGGGGCAAAGATGCAGAACGGTGACGGCGCTTACACATTTGATCGTGATGTTTGGGCCTTTTGATAGATTTTAAATACGTCCACGTCGGAGACCATCTGTCGCACCCACTGTGGTAACCGAGGAACTTGGAGATCTCAGATCACAGATGGTGAATCGTGAAACCGAGTGATCCGGTTGTGCAGGTCACAATATAGACGAGCGAGAGTGGTGAGAGAGCATTTCCAGTATTCTAAGAGACCGATTCCTCTTCCTTTTGTAAGAAATAGGGGTTGACTTTCCAAAATTAGGATTGTTCGCCAAATCATCGTAGAGCAGTGAACGATGCCGTTCTACCCACCAGGAACACGATATGACTTAAAAAGAACATACTTACAGTCAAATCTCGTTTCGACACTCTTCATCAATCGCGTTAAATCGTCTCCTTCACGTCGATTTGACACGGAATTTAGCCTTCGACTATCAAATTTACATTAAATCTTCGATAACGATGGTTTTTTGCACATGTGAAGGCCGCCAAAATTTCGGCTGGTGTTCGAAAGGTTGTGGTTCGTTGGGGCCGCGTGCATCGGAGGCACACGACTTTGTCATCAAACACCAACCAGGTATGCAAAAATCATCGCCGCGAGACCACATCCATGGAATCAAATACTCAGCGCAGTTTTTTGCATTGAATATCTCTAAGAATATCGGAAATCTCATTAACCGGGTAACAAGTTATCTTTCTGCATGAGTCCATCTCTTGCGAATAGATGAGCGGAATCAAGCCATCCGGCCTTTGGAGGGAGGAATTCAATCGCAATAGGTTTTCAAGCTATTTCGAGGCAGGACTTCGAGCGTGTGCAGGGTGGAACCAGTTCGCCGCGTAATCCAAACTTTAAACCTTTGTTACGCCATCAGAATCATTTTTCAAGCACTGGTCTTCAAAGCCAAAACGAGGTAAATACATACGAGACAGTCTACGATGATGAAATTATTTTACCGAGTTTCAACGTTCGACAGCAACTGCCACGAATTGCGTGGGTTTTAGCCCGGAGACACCACGGGAAAGTGAAATTCGCTTGAGATTTTAATATTCTGCGGGTTATACACAGAACAAGTCGCCGGATGGTTCGCTTGTCTTGGGAGCTTGTGGAGTCGTTATGATCACTTCGGCAACACAAATTTCCGATGAAGGTTGTCTCATCGACACCCGAGACTGAGATCCTGGATCGTCCGCTGAAGCAATCAGTCAGCACTCCGGAGTGTTTCACTCTTCGCGATTCGTCTGAAGGCTGATGTCGCTTCAATTCATTTGTTCATCCACCCTCGATCTCACCCCCCAAGTCTAATTTGTCCTCAATCATGGTCATCGACTACCCAAAAATGAGTTAAGAGCAGCACCTATCGCGGCTAGAAGCCACTTGGCTCGCCGCTATGTAGAATTGTCGGGGAGGGGTAATGGTCGCACTTTTTTTGGAACGCACTTTGGTTTAACCCCTCCTCCAATGAAGTCATGCAACGAAGTGTCGACATCTTGGTCGTCCAGAACCATAACTGGCGTAATTGTAAGCCAAGCACCATCATGTTCGTAGTACAACGTGTTGCTCCTGTCTCCGAACGGTGCTTCTAAGCATCGCGACACGGTGCTTTCCGGGTGGCCAACGATTTCATAATCGTGATGACGGGAGTGGAGTGGGTCGTAGTTTTCGAGAACGATAACAATGAACTCTTCGTGGGGAGTCTCAGGCCGACGTGTTCGGGGCAGATCCGGTTGAAGAGCTTTGGATGTTGGTGATCGCGATCGATCCGCCATGGTTTACGGCTACTCACATAACGCACGCCTTGGGGTCCTTCATTATCGCCCCAATCATCGTTGCTCTGGCGTCCTCATCTTTCCCCCCGCGGTGTGGGTATCTATTCCGCTCTTGTGGTACCGGGACGCGAACCTACTATTGTGAAGGCGACAGAATGACCCACTGGGTCTCCGCGTCGCTTCAGTTGATATAACGGTATTGTAGCGTACAGGGAGGTGGGAGGTACCAACTCTGAGGCTTCGATGTTTGTTACGAAAGGTGGTCGGGTATAGGAAGATTTCACTCTAGGAAGAACGTCGGTTCACTTTCTAAATGAAACCAAATAATCGTTCACAGAGCTTAGTCCAGAAATAGCGTCGAGACAGTTTGCAGGAATTAGGAACTGCTGTGTTAAAAGTTTCTGGAATAAAGTGATACACAATGCTGTATTATTGATGTAAGACCACACATCAGTTCGAAAAGTCCCCCTGCTCGAAATCTACCACCGACAGTAAACTCTCTGAAGTTCCACTGTCATCCCATCCTGACTATTCCCCCCATGCGGATAAACTCCATAGCCCACTTCTTCGCATTCTCAAATGATGACACAATCTCATCAGGATCATCCCTGAAGAAACCAATATCTGAATCAAATGGTTCTTGACCCACCTCTCTTGAGCCACCGGTGGCAGGCTCCAGAACGTTGATGGAAACCCACGCAGTAAAGCTCCGCCACCATAAACCTGGAGGTCCACCAGATTCACCGCCGCCCATGCCACCCCCTCCGTTCCCATCTTCATCATCACTTTCATCTGATCGGCGCCTCTTGGAAGCACGTGTATCATAAATTCGACCATAGACCCTACGGTAGTCATACTGCTCCCTGAGGAGCGCGCTGATTGCAGCGATGCGTGCCAAAAGTTCCCCGCAAGCTTGATCAACTTTTGAACCTGCCTCCCCAACTTTCTTTATCTCCAAAGCAAATAGTGCTCCAGAAACCATCATCCAAGGATTGGGTGCATTAACGGCCACAAGATGGTCTGTTGTGCCTTTCACTGGAACACCTCCAATTGTTACCGAAAGTGAAGACTAATGGTGACTGACGTCGGATAAAGTCACATATCCTGAGGGGGGTATGAACCTGAGAATATCACGGAGGTGTTCCATGTATGCCTCTCAATGTGTTGGGTGGCTCTCGGCTAAATTTGCCTGCAAGGGAAGCTTGGAATGCTTTTGTGCTCATCATCAACTGATGCAAGTTGTTCAGGGAACACCATCACACCGTAGGGGGTCTTCTTCAAGTCGAACTTGGAGAAGCTCATGGATTGTTCCGCTTGGACTATAACACTGAGCTTAATGAAAAATAATATGAGGTTTGCTTATAGTGAATGACATTTGGATATGACCCAGACGTCAGAGTTCATTTTGGCCTTCCTCGAATTTCGCTTCAAGTTTGTGTCAGAGCTTGCTTTGTCCTTTCTTGATTTTCTCTTGGAGCTTGTGTTTCAGTTCTTTGATCCTTTGAGCTGTATGCACTTGTATATACATTATGGCAGTGCCAGAAAGCAGTGTTGTCAATCTCACCAAGGTCTATCCCAAATGAATTGGATGACAGAGTAAGTTGTTGCTATCCTTCAATGTGGGAGCATTAGGAACGTGAGGGTATTGTGACCGACTTGTAATGCTATCACATCATACAGGAAACAGGACAAGTCGTTGACTGACTGTGCTGCAACCTTTTCAAGTGTACCTCGTCTTTGGAAGATACAATGTCAAAGTTGGTTCATTGCGACCAGGTGTCAGATTTTTTTTTTCCNCCCCAGTTATATCTCCCCCCCCCCCCACAAATAAGAATTCTTGGAGGAATATTAAAGTGAGTAGAAATATTGTATTCGAAATCATTGTTGGGCCTTCATGCAACAGAAAGCATAGAGCTCTTCTCGGTATCTACGAACATCCACCTTGTCACCATAGCCTCAGGTGACATCCATTGACATGGTATATATAGTGTGAGGTGTTAAGTGCTGTGCCACTACTGTGGTCATGTATTTAGATGAGTGCACCTGCAGGGCGTGCCCCAGGTTTGGCGTCACGTTCCTGCAGGTGGGTTCTGTGTGCGCTACATCATATTATGTATGTTTGATCATATATATACACGTTCCTGCAGTTTACAGGCTCATGCAGCTCACCAAGGTTGTGTAGCACACCTGAGTCATTTGCAGGAGTGCAACATGCTCACCATTTGCTATCTGATCAAAATGTCCACTGTCCATGTGATTCTTACACACAAAAGATGCAGCCATGCACATGAAAGCTCCACATGCTGGGTCTGACCCTTGTTGAGGCCACTCGAGGCAATGAACAGTTCTGACATCAATAGGAACTTCCCTATCAGATAGATAGGCAAGTGCACGTCTGCACGCCTCAAGTTTTGGGCCATATTCATTGAGGTTTTTCTTACATAGAGAGTCAAACACAATCCAAGATCTGCGCAGGTGTGAATAAACAACAGCGAACCAATGATGAATGGGGTTTGTAACATGACAGGTGAAGAGTACAGAACGAGCGGTCTGCACTTCTTCTGCACGAGCTGCATGTGCAGCAGATATAGCTTGTGTTGCTCAACCTCCAGCTTCACATTCAAATAAGGGGGTCCACTCAGGATTTGTTCTCCATGCATCTTCAAAATAGAATGAAGTCTCCAGTGAATTTGCCATGAGGTGGTGGCCAAAAAAGTGGATAGGATTGTTGGAAATGTACTGGTCCTTTAAGAGAGACTGTAACTCTGATCTGAACTGAGGGTGTCTCAAGCCTCTTCAAAAGATTTGTAGATGGTTGTTAAATTCCACATGACTTGATAAATGGAGAGCATTGCAGGGGAAGTAGTCGTCCCAGTTTTGGATGATAGGAATATGCACAGGTGGTGTCAATACGTGAGATGGTGTAGGCATTGTCTTGTGAGATTCAGAGTTTGTCTTAGAGATTACGATAGTTGGGTGAGGTAGCCGATCTTGCAAAGTGTTGGCATCAACCATTGCCAAGAAGCGCGCAACGAGCTGGTCAGACAATCCAGATAGATCAAGAAGCCGTCCACGGTAGTCCTCTGCATTGAAAACCATAGATATGGAGTTGCGAGTCTCCCAGGTTGATTCTGAGAGGGGAAGTCCAACCCAGGAGCAAAAGAACTCCGTTGTTGGCTGGCCTGACTGAGAACCCACTTGCACTGTGTATAATTGAAAGGTTTCCATTTAAGTACCAGGGAAACAAAGAGTATATAGGGGTGACACTTACGTTCCCGTTGTGCAAGGATTTGATCCACAACAAGAGGGACATTGTCCACTTGAAAAGATCCGTTTAGCACAGTGGAGACGCTTGTTGGGTTAACTTCATGTGGCAGTGGTGCTAGAGACTTGTGATGGAAAGTTTGCTGTGAACAACTTCCGGGTATGTCTTCCAATGTTGGACCTTGGGTGACCCATTGGAGTGTGTAGTTGTAATCATGGGCGGTGAACACAGTCGCAAGGGCAACAAATGGCTTGCGTTTTTTAGCAGGGCCAAATGTACGTCAGAGGAGGACATAGGAACCCAAGGCATAAGGTAGGGACAGGACAGAGTTTTGAACCAACCTATTAGACAAGTTTGTTATCAAAATACAAGCATCGGCATACTTGTACTCACCTAGCAATTTCATACGTTCCAGCCCTCATCATATTGTCCGCTGCTGCAGCACGCATTCTCTCGTATGTTGGGTCGTCAAAGAAGATATTGGGGGGTGCTACTGTTGATGATAAGACGATTGTATGAGTTGAAACACTGCAGCCAAAGAAACCGTAACTATTACCTCTGCCGGTGGGATGTGGGTAATATGCATTGTCTGTGTGCTTATGGAACAGTTCCAATGGCACAGCTTTCATTGTCGAATTCACTTCATGGTTTATGGAGGCCAACGCTTCCCCTAGAGCGCATGTGAGTTGCTCAAGAGTCACGACCTCAGGGGTGATGCCTTTCATAGCAAGTATACGTCTGATTTGGGACTTGAGGAATCCATTGCAGCGCTCGATGGCACCTTGCGTGGACGGCTTGTATGGTACGCCGTGCTTGATTTTGATGTTGTACTCCACATGGAGGTGATTGAAAATCTTGCTGACGAACTCTCTGCGATTGTTGCTGAGCATGTACTGGGGTACATATCCTTGACTGTACAACTCGTCCAGAAAAGCTACCACGTTGTCGGATGCCTGACACGTGTAAGATTATTAAGTGAAATGCACGAAATTGTGGGTGGACATACCTTTGTGCTAAAGGCGTCCCCCCAACCTTGTTTAGTGAAGTGATTGGCAACATCCAAAATCCAGAACTCCCCCAGCTTAGTGTAGTCCAATTCAAACTAAGCAAGAAAATGTAACTATCATGAAACTCCAAAAATGGATATGAACTTACCAATTCCAAACAATTCTCAGTTAATATTGGAATGAGAGGTGCGCGCACAGGAACCTTTCTTGACAGTGCACACACTGGACAAGGCAGCACCTGCTGGCAAAGTACTTGAAAAAGATTTCTTGCGTAATAATTCCAAGTAAACTTGATCCAGCATTTAACCGGGGATGAATGACCACCAGCTTGTGGATCGAAGTGATACTGGTGGATTGCATGAATGATTTCATTTTTGGTGCGGTAGCAGGTGCAAACGCGACCATTGGTGGCCTTGTGATGTAGCCTCCCCAATATCATTGTGTAGTGTTTGACCTAAACAAGAATTGATAGTGTTGAGACACATCTTCTCTTTGGAACACATACCTTCTTCTTCCAATCACTTCTCTTCTGTTTGTTTTTGTTTCCCCTTAGACGGTTAGGAAGTGCACTGGCTTTAGCATTGGCGAGCAGGTATTCTTCGATCTCGCGATGCACGGCGAGGTACTCTGAGCACTTGACACGTTGCTCCGCCGTGAGCGCAATGTGTTGATAAGAACCGGGTGTATCGCTGTGGCCGTCGTTACATTCAATGTCCATCCCGTCCTCGGATTCGTCCGATGAGATGTCGAAGATGTCTCTGCATTGAAATATTGGCACACCAAAGACCTGCATTGGACAATTCGCCTTGAGAATGAACGTCCCGTTTTGACTCGGTAACATTGCAATCAATTCATCCATTGTCGTGAGGTAAATGTTGGAGGGGGGTGGTTCGAGATTGAAGATGATGCAGACATGCCAAACGTTGATCGTTGATCGCTCCGATGGGGAAGTCGTGGTAACCGGCGTTGCCACTTTCATTGAATAGTTGGACTGACATTGGGAGGACTTGAGGGTTGTTATGAGTTGTTTTGTTGCGTACCTAAGCACAAGTTGGCGGTCCGCCGAAAGGCCTTTAGATGTAATCCCCAGTGTACAAGTGGGACAGCCTAGGCGGACTTTACAGGGCCCGTTTCGAGCTACTTACTTATTCAAACTAAGAACAAGATGGCGGTCCGCTGACCTTTCATGAGAAGAACTGGATAACAAATGCTACCGACGGTACAGGCGTGCAAAAGCGACGTAACCAGCATTGATGAACATTCAATTTAAGGACTTTAAGGCGGTCCACCGAAATGTCCTTAAAAATATTTCAACGCGGAGTCTTTGAACTGCCCAAGAGGAACATGAAGCTGTTTTGTGGTAATACAAACATGCAAAATAAGAACATGTAGGCGGTCCGCCAAAATGTCCTTAGATGCATTTCAAAGGGGAGTCTTCACACCGCCCAAGAGGAAGATGAAGCTGCCTTGTATTTATACGAACATTGCTACACAACCTAGGTGAGCTGCACGAGCCTGTAAACTGCAGGAACGTGTATATATATGATCAAAGATACATAATATGTTGTAGCGCACACAGAACTCACCTGCAGGAACGTGTCGCCAAACTTGGGGCACGCCCTGCAGGTGCACTCATCTAAATACATGACCACAGTAGTGGCACAGCACTTAACACCTCACACTATATATACCATGTCAATGGATGTCACCTGAGGCTATGGTGACAAACATGCAAAATAAGAAAAGGTAGGCGGTCTGCCAAAATGTCCTTAGATTTGCATTACATTGTACAATAGAACATGTGTAGGCATACCACCAAGAGAATCCATGGCAGACTCCCAGGACCGCATAGTTGCTACCCAACCTAGGGGTGCTCCGTGAGACCTGTGTGCTGCAGGACCACGATCATATATGAGTGACACAAGGCATACATAGTAGATGTGACATAGTCTCACCTGCAGGACCACGACGCCAAACATGG
>KQ965856.1:2716-21761 GCA_001574975.1 Gonapodya prolifera JEL478
TCGCCCTCGTTCTGGCGAGTCTTTCCGACACCAGTTCTGCGGTCAGGCGTTCGACCTGCCGGCGGAGTTCACGCAACTCCGCCTGCATCTCCGCCTGACGCTGGTTCGCCGCCTCCAGCAGCGTGAGGAGGCGAGCTACCTCGCCGTCCGATTGCTGGGGGTGCTGGCGAGCTGGTTGTACCGCCGCCTGCCTACGCTCTTGGAGCTCCCCCTCCTCGACCTCGTCTGCCCAGGACGTGGTCGCTGTGGTAAGTGCCGTTCCGCTTGGCGCAGCAGTAGCCGTAGCCGTAGCCGTAGTTGTAGATTGTACCACGGGCGTACCCGAAATAGAGGTGCTGGTGGGTGGGGGCCGAATCGCCCACTGGTCCAAGGTGTTGCCCTGCACCTGGCCAGTGTTCGACTTGGACTTAGACCCCCCGGCCTTCATGCCCGCGCGGCTCCCCGTATCAGACGTCTTGCCGCGGTTCATTTGGCCCGGTTCTCCTCCCGTGAGGGACTTGAAACCTTCTTCCCACCTGGTAAGTGCCGCCGAGCATCCAGGGGTGGCTCCCAACACCTCCTTCAGCCTGGCGGCCTTCCCACACCCTTTCAGGTCACATCTGACAGACGTAAGAGAAATTGTCGTCCCCTGTATGTGCTTGCCGTTCTGCCCCTTGTTCACCTTCTTGCCCGCCTTATTACAAGTCGGGCAAAGAAGGACCTCACGGTTCTGCATGNAGATTTCCTTCTCCAGGTTAAGGAACTTCTGTTCTGCAGGTGACTTGGCGACGGTTTTCGGCGCCGATTCATCTGGATGACGCTCCCCGTCGTCTCCATCCATCTCGACGTCGTCGCGGATAAATAGATTATCCTCTGATCGATCCTCCTTTTCTCCTTCTCCGCTCAGGATCTCAAACCTGTGATCGCCCGGGTCTGTGCCCCTGTCCATAGGACGATTGCTGGTCGATCGGATTTTTCCGGTGGTTGGTTTGTCGCTCAGTGTCCTAGCGCGTGCAGTCCGCCTCAGTGTGCCCTGAAGCGGCGTTTTTCTCTAACCCTAACTTAGGCAATCCATCGTATCAACCGCGGGCAGTCTTGCAGGTTGCTCCCCCGCATCAGCATACCTTTTGAATGTCTCCTCCAGAAATTGTTGTGCCCGATTCACATAAACCTCCTCCCACTGCTCCTCCCGCATCCATTGAAGCTTGTACAATGGGTGGAGAACTGTGATGGGTGATAGTGGTTCAGAACGTGAAACAAAAGTGACCGACCAAAGCATGTTGCGCAACTCACTGAGCGGTAACATATACAACCCAGAGTCATCTGTTCTCTTGTAATAGGCCAGTAACTTAGCCAAAACAGCATTCCTAGCGTCCTGAAATATCTGGTTATGCATAAAGTCCATGTCCTTGAGTTTGTCCATGATCCGGTTGAAAAGTGGTATCACCACATAGAGTGTGGGGTACGTCAAGCCTTCGACTTGCAAGAGAGCAAATGCAAGTGGCTTGAGGTATGAGCTCAGTTGGTGCACTTAAAAGCTTGAAAAGTTTGTCACCCACCTCAAGTAGCTTCTTCACTGTCTCCAGGTACTCCCACTCCACATCCTCAAGTTTCCAGTCATGAAGCTGCACCCTTTACAATGCAATGAACTTCTCCAATGCTACATGATCCTTCAGGACTCTTCTAATGGCATCAAAGTCTGACCTCCAACAGGTGTTGACAGGTGCAACCAGCTCCCTTGCCTTCATTAGTGGAGCAAACTGAGCGGCATATTTTTCTCTAAGCGTAGGTGAGTGGCAAATCCTGAAGATGAGTTGGTAGAGCTGGAGAAGGGTGGTAGCCATGATTAGTTGGAGTGGTGTTGGATGTCTCATGTCTGAGCTAACTCACCTTCTCAATAGTGGATTCCGCTGCAGAGGTTGCTTTTCCCATAGCGTTTTCATCCACATCAGGCAGTTGGAGGCAGAGGAGACCAGCTTTGACTGCCAGATGGAGGATATGAGTGAAGCACCTCACATGGGAGTCAAAACTGTCAAAGTCATCTGCCACTCTGTCTGCAGCTTCAAGGGCATGCATCAATGTTCCATTGTTTGCAGCGTTGTCAGTCGGAATGGCAATGAGCTTGAAGAGTTGAATTTTGAGACATTGCAATACAAACTTGCATCTAAGGCTTGCTGTCACCTTCTTCAGCAATCCACATTGCCTCAAAGATTTCTCCAATCTCTCTGCAAGGTTCTCTCCACTATGAGGTCCCTGGATGTGGATAAAGTCCAGTAGGATGGACTTGAGAGTCCAATCCTTCCCAATCCAATGTCCAGTCAGCGCCTCAAAGGGATACTGGTTGTCCTTTGTCATCCATGTATCGGTAGTGCAAGCAATGCGGTCGCAATCATTCTGTAGATTTAAATGTTCCAATTGGATTAAGACAGAAAGAAACAAAGCCTGAGATACCTTGAGAAGATCCAAAATCACAGTCTCCACCCGTTCCATCTCCTGTGGAACATCGAATCAAATCATAGCCACTGAAACCAATGGTGTTTCTTCATTTAAGACACGGAAGACCTGTCGGAGAAATGCATTTTGGACTTCTTGGAGAGGCTGGTCGGAACACGCAACCCAGTCCAGCAGGGTAGCGTGGAGGAGATCCTCATCCACCTCCTGTGACATGAATGTTAGATAAAGATGGAGTTGATTCCATCATCTGCAGTACCAAAGTACATACCTGATGCTTCCTTTTTCCAAGATGTGCCGTCAGTGTTGTTTGACCATCCTCGAGTCTTGAAGGATTGCGCATTGCTGCAAGCACAGTGGCATCCTTGATAGTTTCAGCATGATACTTCTGCGTTTGCTCTGCCAGAGAGGAGGTGGAACTATGGTTGTTGAGGTCATGCCTTGATAGCAAGTAAACCATCACGAACTTGACAAAACTTTTAGGCCTGTACTTACTTGGACCCTGGGCAGCCATTATGCCCCCTCTGAAGACAAATTGCTTGCACTTCTTTTCCCCTTGCCTGTTTTTTGAAGTGACCATCTTGGTTTTCCCAAGAGTCATGTCACCTACAGCTGACTTGACACTTGTAGTCTCTCCAACCATCCCCATCAGCAGTTTCCTAGAGTTCCTCATCAGAATTGTCCACTCTGTGCGCAGTGTGTGTTGGCATGTGTGTTGTGAAATTTACAAGATTATGGAATCTATTTCTTGGATCGTGACTCACGAGTGGGGGCATCCCCAACTCGCACTCACTTGGAAAAATTCTGCCCCCAACTCAACTCGACTCGCGAGTTCAACTTGCAAGTTGAATGAGTTTTCCACTCACTCAGTAATGGCATTACTTCTAGTGTGTAATTGAACATGAACGATGGTCAGATGTCTTGCTATCTTGATGGATGGTGTGACGATTGTTTGCTCGGCAAAAAGTTGTGCCGGGAAGCACCATCACTGTTGGTTTAGAGGGACCCATGGTGAAGTTGGATGATGAGAGATGCTGATTGTAATGAATTGCTGCAAGAAAGGCGTAGTCGTTCTAACGCTACAATTGTGGTTCCAAAGGGAGTCATGTCAGGCTTGGACTCGACCTAAAATAGAGCCAAGTCACTCAAACTCGACCCAAAACGAGTCGAGTCAAGACAAGTCACAAGTCCAGAAAAAGACCACCGACTCGACTTGACTCGTAGATGCATTAGGTCGAGGAGTGGAAGTTTCCAACGCGACAAGCCTGTTATTTCTACTTTCGCTCTATTTCCGTGTTATAAGTTACCGAAGCTGGTTGCGTCATCAATTTGCATAGGTATACGATGACGATGGAGCTGTGTGGAGGGAGTAAATCCACAGAAATGGCGAGTACGCCCAATTACCATCACCTTTCATCCCTTATGCGGGTGGTCACAAGGTGACAGTCTCCGAAACATAGAAACAGGTGTATGTAGGTGAGCCAAGCCAGGGTAAAATCCGATCGTGCGGCAAATTCACTTGTTGCTTCTACACGCCCAGCCAAGCGCACTCGAGTGTCAAGGCAATGTCATCTCGAATCGCCGGGCTGACCACGAAGTAAGTGACATAGGCATGTCGTGTGCTGATCGGAACTGTGATCGAGTTCTCGTCCCTTCCTTGAGGAACAACTCACCCAAAACTTACCTCTAATTTTCAATACATTAGTATAAATCTTTCCACTAATAATCGTTGTTCAGTTCCGTCTTTCGCTCGTTTCAGTTTTTGAGGTCGCCTCAATGAACGAATTCGAACTTACATAATGACCGAATATAATCACCATTGCAGATATCTCATATTATCTTTATTGTTGACACAAACGTTTGTGGATTTTCTCTTCTTGTGACCTCCACTCGAACAAATCGAAAGTTTCACGCCACTTTATCACCTCCTATTGCTACGGACGGACCCCCACTTAAACCGTTGCGCCGTATCGCGATACCGCCCAATCGTAGCGTTTCGCCTGGCGCTGAGGCAGGACTGCGGGCTGGAGGAGACTTGCTTCAGGCTTTCCAAAAATGGCCGCAAGTGAGTAACCTGTCTGCCTCTTTTGGTTGCAATCGATCGTTCTAAAACGCTTCTCTATTGACCATCGCTCGATAATACAATGAACTCTTTCTTTCCTCCTGGTCGGCATTTGCTTCCTGGCAGCGCTCAATTCCACCCGGCCGTTAGACGTTCGGGTTTGTCCTGGCCTCCCATCGACCTGCAGCAATCCGGATACCGTTGCAACTTCGTTTGTAATCGGAACGTCATATTTGCTCAACTGGGGAGTTCTTGTGAGTTTGCGAGATGGCAGAAAAGAGGGTAGGAATCACCCAACGGATGGCCATGTTGTCGTATTAAGCCAAATCATGGTCAACTATCATCATTACGGGGATCAATTTCTCTTAATCGTGGAGAGCCTCCAGAGATTTCACCCCCACACCACCACAGAGTGGCGTGTTCCCTCAGTACCTGCCCCGGGAATATACATTTGCGTTCTTCGTTCTACTGTATGACTCAAGCACCGGGTTATCGTATTATTTATACTCTTTTCCATCGATTTCATAGCCAGATACTGCCGTAACCTCGCTCTTTCTCGAGTTTCTTCTTCCACCTGTCACCTCGTGCCGAGCAAGCCCAGCTATCACCTCTCTCTTCGCTCGGCAAACCATTCCGGCCACACCACCCTTCATTTTTTCCGTACCTACCCCCGACAATAATCCCAATACCACATCATCCGGTGCCCTCGCTGTTACCACTGTTTGGAACTCAGACCTCGTGCTTTCCACTCTCGCCACTTCTGCGAATCCAACCGCGCAATTCCGGCTTTTGGATTCTTCTGGGCAATGTCTCTTTGGTCAAATTCTCACACTCTCTGGCGAGGCTGGTGTACCACCTTCGCTTTCTTCCTCCTCTTCGTTGGCATTATCGCAAACAATCACATCACAACCACCTTCGTCGCAAGCCAGTTCTCTCACAGATACGAGTCGATCACCAACACCGTCAGCATCACCATCGTCCTCTCCACCATTCGGCCTGATTGGTGGGGTCGCTGGGGGCGCCGTCGCAATTCTCGTAATCGTATTATCTCTACTGTTCTGGTGGCGACGCCGTCAAAAACAGAGAGACGCGGAGGTGGAGGAGAGGGTCACCAAAATGATAGAGCTTGAGGAGCATTGGAAAGCTCGCTCACTCTTCCAGGCACGTGGTACTGGAGGTCACGACGGTGGGAACGGGAACGCTAGTGAGTTGATTTAGACACGGTGATGCCTTTCCAATGATTTCAGTTCTTACTTTCGTTCTTTTGACACAATCACCGAAATGCACAGCTTCTGCCTCTAATCTCCCCTCGCTCGGGACCAATAGTCGGGAATCGCCTTCTGCAGGACGTCCTGCAACCTACCTTCCGTCTTCGCATGCCATCCAGGATCCGTTTTCAGATCAACGTCGCGATTCCTTTGGCTCGGAAGGACGTGGACGCAAGTCGTATCCAAGAAAAGGAATCAATCGTTTGAACTCTGGCGAATCAGACCTTTCAGACTCATCGGCGGTTCTTGCAACGGCATCAAGAACGAGTGACATCCCACTCCTTGATTCGTCCATTGATCTTGCGAGTCGACCGGGAAGTTCAGCCTCGGTTGGCATGGGCTCACTTCCCAGGGACGTCAGAGTTCCCGCAGTTCGTCGGGGTGAGTCAACCAAGGGCATTGACGACGGTCAAGATAATGCGCTTGCATTCACCACACACAACATAACGTCATCACCACGGAGACAACATCCACGACATCAGGCCGATTCAATGACCGGGGCCGATGGTAGAAACCCCCAGCATCCGTCCTATCACCCTCTTCCGTCTGATGTTGGTATTGGCCGTGATCCGAGACCGAGGTCCAAATCGCGACCACCTGGCAGTCGACCTTCCTCCATCGCACGTTCCGCCACCGATCCTGAGGACTATGTTGGACGAAACAAGAGTGAGAAGTCCCTCGCCAGCATGCACCCCACGGAGCGGTCGGTGGCGACTGGTATCTCTTTAACATCCGTGGACGGACCCATGGCGTACCCTCCGAGTGTCTGGGATGCGGACGCTGCAAGGGACTCTGCTCGTGCTCTGGAAAGGGAGCTTAATGGTGGTATTACGGATGAGCGGGACGTATTAAATCGATCAGGTGGCCGGTCGTTTACAGACAGCAGCAGATACCCACATTCCCGTCATCAGAGTATTGATCTGAACTCATCTGGAAGCAGTGGCGCTCATGGGCGTGGCTATGGTCAGTCTGGAAGAGCGATAACGTTCGGAGATTCCCCCAACTGGACGGCTGGTGTCCACCCACCTTCCACTTCGACCCGTCCGTTCTCTGAAGATGGATTTCGGCCTGGGACAGTGCATGCGTCTATTGACGTGGGTCAGATGTCAGCCTCCGCAGATTCTAAGTCCCATCTTTCCGCGGCGCAAGCCCAGCAAATTGCGGAAATGTTCCGGAAATCTTTCGGTATGGCTGCCGGTGCCTATGTAATCGAGTCTGAGTTGGCTGCGGTTGAGAAGGAGGCGCCGGTCGCCGATGTACACGGCTCACTTGGCGGTGGGGGTCGCAAGCAACATTAATGTGTGCCACTTTCGTACGGTGATACTAAACGAGTGGAACTATTTTTTACGTTAATGTCAATGCTGGGATAGTCAGCCTTCTATTCGAGCGACAAATATTCAGCAGCTCATTCACACCTGTAAATATGATTTCGACTCAGTCCGAACTAGAAGTGTTTCTATTGTACTTGAAATTGAGAGTGCCACATGCGCCCTTTTGTTTCGCGTGGATGTTGTCAGAGTCTTTTGTACCCGGAAGTGAAAGACCGATTAGGAATTGCAAACCCTGACCCAAGAAACTGGGATTACAACCGCAACCTTCACTGTCACATTGCTGAAACTCGTGTCGTTCGATCGTTCTCCATTAGATTGGTTGACTCACTTCCAGGTTCAGGCGGGAAGTTTTGCTTGCTTGGCCTTGGGGCGGGTCCAATCCTACATCCAAAATGACGCGATAATAATCTGTCCCACCTGAAAAGACCACCGTAATCGCAGGAAAAATACTGCGACGTATTCGTGATAAGATAGAAGCTGTTCATACTGAGACTGACGGAGTCCTTCCTGATTCGTCAACGGAGTTCTGTCGTGCTCGAATTTACAGTAATAAGAATTAATTTCTTCGAGCTCGATCAAATCAAGTAGAATTTCTTTCCCTTATGCCGGATATTTCTGCAAGTGCATTGTCCGGGACCCTCTTCTGGCGCGCTGACAGTCTTCGGAGGCCACAACCCACCATGACCGCCCTCCTCCCCGTCCCGCCTCTCCGAAGCTCTCAATCTGCTCATTTGCGTGTACAGCGTCCGCCGCCATGGGTGGAGCGGGAGGAGACGTATGACCTGGTGGACATCATTCGGCTGGACCAGGCGAGTTCCCAACCCAGCGCATTCGAACACGGGGCATCCCGCGAATCAACCCCGGATCTCGTTTATATTTCCAATTCTTTAATGACTCCCCGTCTTGGACTGGATGATTTTCCATCCCACATCCGGTTCACCTTTGGCCTTGACAGGACGACCCCGAACTTCTGCCAGATTGTCGCTCTCTGGACCAACAAACGGAGCTGACGGATAACAGTGAGTCTTCTTTTATTGCAATCTATACTTACCTCGGGTTCTCATCTGGCGATTTTTGACTTGTGTATGCACAAACCACTCTCTCATTCGACAATCGAAAAAGTGCGACAGCGAGTGGTTGCTTGGCTAATCGGTGAGAATCCCATCGGATAGTCATATAATAATACTCGTTTCGTTGAAAATTCAATCCGTTTTCTTCCATTGACCACTCTTTCTTGAATTCCTGTTCTTCTCGGGCTTTCAGACATCAGAAACGACATGCATTTTCACGATGCGTCACTCCATCTTGCCGTACTCCTCGCTGACCGATCTATCTCCAAAATCCAAGTTCTTGCAAGAGACTACCAACTCGTCGCCATCGCTTGTCTGTGGATCGCAGTGAAGTTCGAAGAAGAAGCTCATAAAGTTCCAAAACTTGGTCATCTCTGCCAACTCGCGATGAATGATCTGGATGGCGACAGCATTCTCTTCGTAGAACGAGAGATTCTTCACGCCCTAAACTTCAACATCAGCGTGAGGACGGGCCACTGGTTCTTGGCTGTGGGAGGGCTCAAATTACTCTCTCGTTGGGCGCCACAATACGCCGAAGCTATGGACGGTCGCAGGATTCTGAAGCGTGCTTTGAGGCTGGCGTTCGCCCACCTCGAGAAATCACTTCACCACAGCGACTTCCTGGGTGTGAAACCGTCGTTGATGGCCGAAGCTACACTTGCCACCTCATGTCAGACTCTGAAATTACCCTACGTGAGTGAAGCCGCATTTCGCAAGTGGTTTCTACCTTGACGACATCGTTTTCTCACAAAACTATTCCTTGTTCCGAAGTCGGACGATAACTTGAGCTGTGTCGAGGTCAAGGAAGTCGCAGACCTTCTCCTTCGTCTCATCGGTGCTCGCTCGGCGACAGAGGTTGCCTTTAGTACCCCAACTCGTCTAGACCGACCACCGGTTAGGACACCACTTACACCGATCACACCTTCTAACACCGAAGGTGCAACACATCACAACTCGCTCGTGACCTACAGCACAGCTGTAGTTTGCAATTGGCTTCCAACACCACCCTCCACTGGGCCTTGCAGGAGGCACGATTCAACCGATGACTATCCTGACGACCCGATGCTGTTATCATCTCAGGGCTTCATCGACTCTACAGATGCCACTCGCCAACCAAGAGGAAGTCGTGCGGACCGAGATGCGGGTTGGGCAAAGGCGGATCCTCGTTCTCGGTCGCGATCTCCCACCGCAAGCCAAGGGAGTCAGCACGGAAGGTACAGACATCTGGCTCACATTTTATCAACTGTCCTGTTTCCTAAATCGACTTCTTTTGCAGAGTGGATGACTTACGTTTGATCGCGAAGTCCTTCCTGACTCGATCACCACCCGTGGCCGATGCGTTGTGAATACTGCTTCCGTTGATGTCCCTTCTACCAACCTGATCTCTCCTGTACCGGCACCAATGTCAACATCATCATCTATCTCCCCTCACCTCATCCTGTTACCCGATTGCTCTCAGCATTCCCTTTTCGGAGTGGCCTGATGTATCATATTTTGCCTTTCTGTTGTTGGATTTTTGACGTCTCTCTCAGTCGTTGGTCAAGGATTCCCGGGCGTCTGCTGCCGTCGGAATGGGATTCTGCTTGTAACTTGGGAGAGATGGCTGACCTTTGGATAGGCACGATGTACCCTTCAAAACCTTGAACCCCGGAGGACGAGGGCATTATAATGGCATAATATAAGCCCTCTCCGTTGCGAGGAAAATGTCTGTAATAACATGATTCAAGAAACCTTTATAATTCACTCGTGAGCAGACCGAATATGGAACCGAAGGATCACGGTTTCATGGGTCCTCTTGAATGAAAGACACCATTCATTCTTGAAGGCTTTCGGTTACGCCACGACGACCGAATAACCACGTCTCCCGAAAACGGTCTGAACCCAAACGAGAAGAGTCTATGTGATACCCAGTAATACATTGATTAGAAGGTTTAAATAGCGGTGGCGACGATTGCAAGAGCGACTGTGAACAAGAGCGAAGATGTTGCTCTTGGCAGAGCTCCACCGGGTTTCGATGATCCAGTATTGTTGCCACCGGCGACCAGCCCTGGAAGCATCCAGCTATGACGGTGGGGAGGGGTGAGGAATTTATTTGATCAAATTCGGAGGGACGACTTAGGGGCTATGGATGTGATGTACACGCACCTGCACGTGCGGTTCGAGATGTCGCAAATAGAGTCGGTGGTGGTAAAGTTCACCGGGCTAGCTTTTTTCACATAGTCGATGGCGACATCTGAAAGAAGGGAGAGCGACGGAAGCTGTCCCACTCCGACAACGTTGGCAACGAGAGCGTCTCCTCCGGTGGCAACGAAATCCAACGTGCAGAGCGTATAATTCTTGTTCGTGTCAATGTTGCTCCATACTCCAGTCAGGTCTTGAACTTGGCCCTGAACGGGTGATCGGAGGAACAATGTTTAGAGAGAATAGCGGAGCATAAGGAAACCTGAGTTGAGACTCACCCCGAGCACACGAGGTGCGGCACTAATGCTAGAGTTGTAAATGAAGCGCGCCCCCGAAAGCTGCATGAACGCCCCCGACACAGATTTCCCAGTAACAACATTGCTCTGTCGTTGATGTCGCAGTAATATAAAGAGTTGCTTTGAATTGAGACAAGGTTCAGGAAACTTACGCTGCCATTGTTTCCCGCTACCGACTCAAAGGTATCGAGAAGTTGCTTTCCCGTAAACTTTGATCAAATTGATGTCAAAATTAGCTCAAATCGGTTTCAAAGTTCACGGTATAGCTTCTGGAACTCTCACGTTGTACACAACAAGGTAGTTCGCAAAAGGAAGAAGGGTAAGAACATCTCCTTGGGTGATGTTTCCGGCTGCAAGATCGATACGCATTCCACCAGTGTTCTGATAATGAGGGCGCACACATCTTGAATGACGATACGTACGGTGCAGCGGTCTTCGACCATTTCACTCACAATCAAAGCGACCTGAGCTCCTTGCTGTCTCGTAGCATTCAACATCGCGGAAGTGACGAAGGCTCCGAGGGCACAGTCCCGGCTGTAGCAAGAACTACGAGGAAGAGGGGTCAAGGTCGAACCTGGGGGAAGCGTTTCCGCGGCAATTAAAACCAACGCAAGCGAAATCCGTTGAGGAAAATAAACGCCCACCAATGACAACTTTGCTGAGGGCGTCGAATGGAGCACGCCAATCAGCGACTTTCGCTGCCATCGCAGCATCCTTGGGAGTAGCTTGGGTCAACAGAATGGGCTTGCCTGCAATGGTGAGGAGATCGCCCGTCTGGAAACATGAGAAACCGTCACTCGTAAACGACTGCTATTGTGATTCATTCATCATTCATTCGAAAGACTTACGTCCGCATCCCACGTGACATCAAGGTTTCCTGTCGGTGGATGTACATGGTTACAAGTCGAACAGTAAAGAACTTTAAATGTCGATTCACGAACCGATGTATTTTCCAGCCCAAAGCACCTGAACGATGTAAACGGGTTTCTGGTCCAGGTTCGTGACATTTGAAGGGTACTTGATGTTCAACACGTTAGGTCAAGGTTAGACATGAGAGAGCTGAAAACATCGATCAACAGCCTCCCATACATATCCAACCACTGTGTCACCGACTGCCTCGGACGCGTTCGCGAGAAGGAGCGAGTGAGAGTGCCCCCCGATGATGAGCTGAACGCCGGAAATACTGCAAGGACGGACAGTTGCCTTGTTGGGATTTTGGAGTCACTACAAATTTCCTCGTCAACACTTACCGTCGTCCGAGATCTTTGTCGACGTCGTATCCGATATGTGTCACCAAGATCGCAATCTTGGGTCCCTTTGCCTTGCAAGCGTCAATCGCGCTCTGAGCAGCGATAGCGGGGTCGAGGAAGGTGATGTTGGGGCCAGGGGACCTGTGATGCGAAGCAGTTGCAAAACGCATTGTTGTTGCGGTATTGCGATCGGGAGAGTTGATTGGGTACTTGCGAGATTGATGGAGTGGAGTTGGTCACACCCCCAACGAAGCAAATGGGGACGCCGCTGATGTTCTTGATGACGTACGGCGCGACGAGAGTGCGAAGGTCATCGGTCCTGCAAGACGGGGTGCAGATAGTGACGCCAAAAGCGCCTCGATGGAGCACTATACATCTCCTTACGTGTTCGGGTTGAACGCCAGGTTGGCCGACACGAATGTGGACTTGGTGGTGTTGACCTGGCGGATGTACTTCGCCAGGTAGTTGGGACCGTCGTCGAACTCGTGGTTGCCGAGGGATAGCACATCGTATCCAAGGGTGTTGACCACGTCAGCAGTGATGTTCGAAAAGTAGGGCTTGTAGTACGAGTAAAAGAGGTTGCCCTGGAATTGATCACCGCCGTCAAGAAGTAAAGAAGGGACACCGGCGTCTGTGAATCAATGGGGAGCCATGAGTCTCAATGTGCACAAAGGATCGTTTGCGGCACTGAGGCCTCGGTCGAAAAGAAACTCACCAGTGGCGTTCTGCCTCAAGCCGTCAATAACATACTTCATCCGCGCAGCGCCACCGTAGCACCGAGACTGGTTTTTGTTGGCTGCGGTACAGTCAGCAAAACCTGGTCCGAATTCATCGTAATGAACTGCAACGGGCAGGGATAATGATCCTTTAGACGAGAGCGCAGCCAGATGATACACGACGTTTCTCACCGTGGATGTCGTTGGTGTGCTAGGACACGGTGGAGAAGGAGCATTTCAGGGATCAATAAAACGTGAGACGAGACACAGTCCAGGTTTACTGAGCATCGTGCAGTGATCGCTGCCTCGATCCCCGTACACTCCTTTGACACAACCAAGCGATACAGTCAATCAACTCACGATCTTCCAGTTTCGACGGTATTATATTCGGACAAAAAGAAAATAACGCAACGAGGGCGAGTAGGCGTCGGAAGGCGAAACGATCGTTTATCGCGAGGACTCACGACTTTCACGGTGAGAGGGGTCGCTCGCTTCCCGAGTCTCGTGACGGCATGGCCCGATGGCGTGGTAATGTGAAACACATCACCTGGCAGGTGATAGTCGCCGCTGACTTCTACTGGGGCTGACAGTATCTTTGGCACGACAGCGAGAGTGGCAAGCGCCGCGACGACCTGGAGAATCGACGCCCTCATTGCAAGTGATTGCTACAGGTAGCATTTTCCCTTGTGAAGTCCTAAGAAGAGGTTCGCGATCACGTTGCCCCCACGTTCTTTCGTGGACGAGAACTGAGGTCAAACGTATTTCCTTCCAAATTCGTACCATCAAAGAGCAACGCTGTTTATTTTAAACAAAATGGCCTGTGCTGACCCTCACTGAAAGCTGGAGGTAACCTTGTGTCTAGGTGGACAGAAAGCTGAAGCTCTGGTTAGGTTGTCCAATGTCTTGTTTCAGTCTCGGTTATTGTGTTGATAAAGTCTTCTGAGCTCATCACCCTTCTCTGAAAGTGTACCTTAGTTGGCATGCACTACTCAAGGTGCATCAAACGCGGATGAATATTGAATAATGCGAAGCGCAAGAATGGTACATCAAAACACCTGCAGAAGTGATACCAAAAGGTGCCTTTCTGTCGTGCAGCGAGAATCGCTTGACCGTTGTGGTTGCGTGTATAGGTATATCCCCTCTTACTCTTGGCAGCGGGTCGGACCCTCGATTTTCCACGGAACCAATCCCCGTCCCCCTTAGTCAATTTACAGGGTAACACCGAACAAGTCCCAAAGCGGAGGGCCGGGCGTGACCATATGCGATGTCATCGAAAACAGGAGGCGCCGTATCGTCTCTTGGGGCTGGATGGGGCGGTCCCGCTCACCCTGCTGGTCCAGGAGAGCCCCCGCAGCTTGTCGCTCTATTTGTCTCATTGACGATCGTCATCACGTTAGCCGGGTGGTTTCTGTTCTGGTTCTTGGTACAAACGAGGTGAGCTCCTTGCGATTCTTGGTTTGAGTTTGTGAGGGAGGTGCTTACGAGTGCATCCTTTCGAATCAAACTTTCTGGATGCGAAGATGTGGGAGGAGGCCGCTTCGGCGAATTCAGAGGGGTGCGCGGCGTGGCCTCAACATGACCGTGAGTCTTGAATCGCGTCTCCTTATGTATAGGGACTTCGAATCGGACTTATGTTGCATCGGCAGATTATACAATCGCTCCCCCTACATGCATACGACCCTACACGACGAAGTGCGGAATTAATGCTTCTCTACAGAAAGCGGGCGGCCATGATGAACGTCGTTGACGCTCCGGCCGCTCCTCAAACTGGGGACGGTTCCCCTCGCACTCCGACCGAAGCGAGCCAGGACACAATCGACGTCGTACAGGACGCCCCGACGCTCTCCACACAGCCTTCTACAGAGCTTTCTCCTGCCGTCCTTCCCGTTGAACCAGTCGTGGGGGAAGAACCACAACGATCCTTCGCCGACCGTATCAAAACATCCTTCAAATTGGCCGGAGCTGTCAGCCGCCTGACGAGCCCCGCCCCCCCGACCACCATTCCATTGTCGACGACGCATAGTAGTATCGTGAAAACCAAACAGGAACCTGCGGTCGCGCATGACCCCGACACATGTGTCATTTGCCTCACATCGTTCGAGGACGGCGTCACTCTACGCGTCCTGCCTTGCTTCCACGAGTTCCATCCTGATGTGAGTGATTTCCCCACAGTCTCGCGGCGTGAATTTCAGGGCTAACCTTGTGTATGCTTGCATGCCTGCAGTGCATCGACCCTTGGCTCCTGGACCTCTCCGCCCGATGCCCGATCTGCAAAGGAAACGTCGCCGAGCTTCTTGGCTGCCAACCCGAGAACGACATGGGCAGCGAGGAAGTTTTCTGTAAGTTTTACCGACCTGCTTTGAGCATCTCGCCGCAGCAATACACGCTGACTTAATCTTCCCCCTTCTATTTTCCTCATACCGTTCCCAGACTATGCCGACCTTCGGGAACTTTTCATGGGCCCCGTGGTATCCCTCTGGAGGACAGTTCAGTCTCGTGCCTAGAAGGTTTGCATGTTGCATGTGTCAACGTCAACTCGATTTTGAAGAACCCATGGGAGAGGAGCAAGCTGGCGTGTTCAGGCATAGGACGTTGGACATTCGCAGCCTATTTCTTGGAATAAAAGAAAAAGTTCTATGTCGATACGATACCCGAATTCTGTGACTTTAATAAATCCTGGCACTTGTATTCAATTCGGACTGACTGTAGTGTATGGCTTCTTCCCTTTGAGGTTCCATGGAATTATGTATTTATCTCGTGCAAAACCAAATTTGTTGACTGTGACATCTCGTAGCATCTAAACGTTATTGTGTAAAATCATCCGCTTTCGAGACGTACTTCGCTAGTCGAAGTATGCTGCAGCAATACCAACTTCTCATCCATCCGGTCGTCGCGGCCCAGTACGTGGCCGCCAAAAACAAAACTACATTCACCCTCCAATCAAGCGAGAGTCTCTATTGATTACATTCATGAAAAGTCGAATGCATCGCCAAAATTATTCGGATAACTCTCCGCCACCGTTGGTCCAGTTCCGCAACCAATATGGACGACAGAACCTCCATGAGAAGTGCCTGACCGAGCGGTAGAAGGTCTGCATGGTGACATAGCCCCAGATAAGGGCAAGGGTGTGAGTAATTGGACCATCTAACACTGTACATAAAACTCCAACTGCACAGCTCGGACTCACCAAAAGCACTTCTCCACTTCAACTTGCCCTGCACACCCCTCAACAAGTTCAAAATCCTCTGAAACTGAAGCTCCGCCATACCGCGGAACGTCTCGTAGCCGCCAAACCCGTTGATTGCGTTTTGGACGAGGAGGTAATTGTGAGCGCTTTAAGGCTTGTCTGTGGTGGGCGCCGCGGACGCTCGTAGGGCTTCTTTCATGACAACAAGGAACGGCGTGATGAGAGAAAGTGCTATCAGTATCGTGCAGGGGAGTGGGGCGGAAAAGGAGTTAGACGTGCAGAGACAATACGCTCGATAGATGCGTGTCTCCCCCCGTCACAGACCCTCACGATTAAAAATACCAAGATTTTTCAGCCCAGACCGTAGTGCGTCCACGCCGTGCAATTTGAACAGCCTCGCCGCGGCCTTGACCGCCATGATCGCGTGGCCAATGCACATGGCCATCGCGGGGTGGGATATCCACTCGGTGACAAATGACGACGCAGCGACGTTTTCGGTACAGTAGAGCAGTGTGTTGTCGAGGAATTGGACAAAAAGATCACGTTCGAAGCTACTGCGCTCGGTGAATGGTTTGCTTCGACCCCGCGCTCCAAATTTGACGTGGGAACAATTGGCGACGTCCAAAAGCACCACACTGAATGATAGTGCATTATTAGCGCGAGCGCTTCTGCCGACTGCTCGACAGCGGGGTTGATGTCCTGCTCGAGCGATCTTTGGGGCACGCTCAAAAACGTTGCGCACAGGGCATGGGGATCAATGCAGAGCGACACATTGAGACGGGCTCGCCATACGGTAAGCAGCCACGCAATGTGGTTTGCCATGATCTGGGCCTGAACCGGCGGTGCGATCACGAGGGCGGGCATCGAGGAGGATAAGTCAAGGAGAGTAGTGGCCCCGGGAAGGAAGGTTGTGCCATCGACCCAGAGCGCGTGTGGGGGGGCGGAAATGCGGTGTTCGGCGCAGAAAGTTCGCTGGGTGTGGAGTGGAGCGTGTGTGTGTGTGTGAATATTTAGGCTGGAAATTCGAGCCAAGGGTCGTGAAGAACTATATCGGGATACGCACATAATCCAAAATTTTGTGCACACAGTACACTGTGAGTACAATTTGCAGTGATATTAATCCCACGTAAATTTTAGACGGTAAGATGGTGGGCCAGGACACAGCATCGAACAGTGTTTGCAAGGTAACGGGCTCTGGTGGTGTTACTAGAGCGGCCAAGTTGGTATCTGGATGGGTTCGCCACAAAATATCCCCCATTGGTCTATGTTCAGGACGAGTGCCGACACTGTTGTGGGGCTGAATGATGAGAAACGTCCCACGGCACTGCCAAAGCACGGCACTCACAGAGGTACATCCTCCACGGCACTGAGGAGCCCAGGATCCTCGCAGAGGCCTTGCAACTGTTGATTAATTGTTTGGTAAAACCACGCCATGTACCATGTCGTCCTCCGTGCTTTGTTGTTGATCATTGCTTGGTGCTTTCGTTGTTCTGGAAAGCCCGGAAGTGCTCCGTGTACGTAACGCCGGTTCTGTTGCGACAATTTGCTTCAACCTCAATGCCAACATTTTCAGTGCGGCGAAAGAGCCTTCGTAGCTCTCGGCGCCGAACTGGGAGATGGCGATGTGGAGCAGGGTTTGCACGTACTCGACGTCAACTTGTTGAGAAGCGGCAATAGGGAGAAGGGAGGCACTGTACAAGGAGAGATTCTGCTGGTGGGCGCGGCGGAATTTTTGGGATGGGTGCAGGCGACAGCCGAGTGTCAACATGCTGTAATGAAGAAGGTAGCGATGTTATTTCTCGGAACGCGAAAGGCAAGCAAGTGTCAATAAAATGAAGTTGAATCCCCTAAACCTCGGACCCGCTCCGCAAGAGTTTTACAGCTTCGCAAATTATTCGTCAGCGGCAAGACAGTTTCGGTTGTTGCTAAAACGCGGAAACCTCTGAATCCCGGCTCACTACGTTCGCGAGTCGCAGCGTACCTCAGGATTGGAGGGACGTTGTGTTGCTTTCTGGTTGCGCTGAACAGCTGGGGACGAAGAATGCGGAAGTATCGCCCGACGTCTTCGAAATAGAGTTGAAGGAGTTGGTTGCAGTCTTCCACGTCAGGCAAAGGCGGAAGGGCGTCAAATATTGAGGTTTAAATATCGTTGGGGTTCGGTTGTCTCTGTTCTTTGTGCGACGATGAGGAGGAGGGGGTGGCCGATGAAGTGATTTCAAACAAAGAGTTTGCGGAAAAAGGCGCCACAGGGTCAGAGGCGATCAACTATTGGACCATTTGCCATTCGGAAACGCCGTCGACAGCGGCAATGTCGGAGTCGGTTGCTGTTGTTGTCGAGCTGGGTTCGGACAAAGAGGCCAATCGTGAAAACGATGGCACCGAGGATGGAGTGTCTGGCACATCCCAAGACGAATCTCACTTCAGGAGATCAGTCAACGGATTGGCATCAATTCGAATGCACAGTGCAGATGCGTCCTGAAACGCAGGGGCGGCTGCTGGCTTTGTTGGACAAGGTGGCAATGTCGCATGACGATTGGCCGCCGTTGCAACAGCGACATCGGCGAGCTGTTTGTATCTTTTGACACTAAGTAAGGACTCCAGCACTGCCAGCCCATCAGCCGAGCTGCGATGAGAGAACTGAGTCGTGGACACCTTTTCCCGCCCATCGCACACGCTCTCCGTGGAGGCTTTGCCCTGTGCTTGGGTCGCTGTCGCCGTGTTTCTTTCTTCATTTGCAACCGTGTGGAGCGACGTAGCTCTGCAGATTGGGCATCGGACAACGAAACGTCGGGCCTGCGGCCCACTGGGTTCATCAGGCAGCGCTGACGTAGTGCGAGGGGCTTGGGCGAGCTCCCTCGCAAGTTGCTGTGGCCAACCTTTGGCACCACGATTCATCAAATCCGGAAGCTTTTGGACTTCACCCAGCTGTTGGACTTCACCCTCTTAGCGTAAACTAGATTCTGGCGATTTATAAATGAATGTAAACTGCTACAAAATAAGTTCCAACTTCAATCCTCACTCTCGCTCGCTCATCTCGTCCCCTCGTCTTGCTCGTCTCTCCGGTCACTTGGCGTGACCTCTCGGCTCTTGGGTCTCTCTCTCGACTCTCTCGTACTTGTTCTCGGCTCTCTCGCACGCTGGTCGCGTGCCCTCAGACTCACTCAGCAACCCCCGCCCGCTCCCCCTCACACTTGGCGCTCCCGGCTAGGTCTGACAGCGACGCAGACCACTTCCACCACGGCACCCCATCCAGA
>KQ965856.1:28543-55346 GCA_001574975.1 Gonapodya prolifera JEL478
GTCACTTGGCGTGACCTCTCGGCTCTCGGGTCTCTCTCTCGACTCTCTCGTACTCGTTCTCGGCTCTCTCGCACGCTGGTCGCGTGCCCTCGGACTCACTCAGCAACCCCCGCCCGCTCCCCCTCACAGTAGTTGTCTATTATCTCTACCTTCTCCCCTGCTCGTACAGTTCCCAGACTACAACGCCCTTCGTGAACTTTGCAAAGCCCCGATAGTATCCTTTGATGGATTATGGCACTTACATTCACTTGGAGCTGGCGGGATTGCAATGCTCTTCTCTTCATCGGTAGTGTCTATTTAATGATATCTCTTGCAAAACAACCTTTGCTGTCTACGTCATCTCGTAGTATCAAAATGCTAGTCATGGACTCTAAACGCGCCAGCAGACGCAGCAAATACTAACGATCGCAACACCATAGCCACAACTCCCTAATCCCACAAGGTGCACCAAGAGTCGAGTCTCGACACAGTTCGAATTGAACCCATCCCACAGTCCTGCAACCTCCGTTGACCGCTCTACCTCGCACACACCTCGAACCCCTCCCACACGCTCCCGTCGCCCATGATCGCGCCACCGTGCCACCACTTTGCTGCGGAGATCGCCCCCAACCAGTGCGTGACGGCGGCGGAGACGACGAGGAGGTGGAAGATCTGGTGCGAGTGGAACCAGTACTGTGTAATGGCGACGGTGTGAAGTGGTGTGGTCGGGATAAGTGGTGTATTTGCGGTCACGAATGAAGACACGGTGGCAAGGGAATCAGTCGGATTTGTTCAGGGTATGACGTATCGCTTGCCACCAGCACGACCTCCTAAACTCACGTCAAACTTTCCCGGCCACCAACGCTCTGGCCACCTTACCGCATACAGCACGGCGCCCGACAGGTACATCACCGCCATCGTGATGAGGTACGCCATAGACCCACCCTTGAGCGCGTACTTGACCTACTCAATCAGATCGTGATTGTAATGGCTGAGGTGAAGAAGAAAGGGAAGGGAAGAGTACGCACCCCGTATAAAGAGAGGACGTGCACTACGGGAACGACTCCTGCGAGACCGAGCGCGGAGAAAAGCGTGGCACGAAATGTGCGGAAGTGGGGTGTGGCGAAGCGGGGTGCGATTGTGAAGTACAGCTGGACGTAGGGATTGGAAGTAGTGGTGATACGTGCAGGGAAGGGGGAAGGGTGTGCAGGTGTCGAGGTGAACAAGGGCACGTGGGAAGGAAAGAAGAGCGACAAAGAACTCACGGCAACTGCGCCAAGCACGGCCTGAACGCTCATATACACGTGCGCGGTATTGGGCGAGCAGTAGAATGCGTAGTGGAGGGTCGGGGCGAAGGAGCCGACTGTTCCCACATAAAAACGGAGTTTAGGAAATGTGAGGCGGGATTGTAAGCAGGGAAGGGACTGAAGGGGAAGAGGGGGGGCTTACCGATGAGGAGAATGATGCCGGCGTAGTCAAGTTTATTGTACGCGTGGGCGACCTGTGGATAGGGGGGGGGAGCGGTGCCATATAGTGAGGTGAAGTCAGCGGAAGTCCACTGGAGAGATGGTTTGGGATCGTTTGGCAATCCCCGGAATACCACGGTACGTCCGCCCAACGAAGATTGTACCTCATGACCTGTTGCTGCGACTTGGCTGTTCGTACAGCACTCTGACCCCCACCCCCACTCCCCAGATATTCAACAACACGACGCACCTCTTGACTGGTACAGCACAACGTATGAAACGTCGCACTAAGCCCCAAACACCCAACAGCCCCGACCAAAAACGGCGCCATCATGACTTCGTCCGCCGTCACACCTCCACCTGCACCTGCACCTGGCACCTCGCGAGTACCAAGAATGGATGGAAGGATGGAAAAGTACGTGACTGGCGTGAGGACGACGAGAAAGGCGAGCGAGGCCAGGAGGTGGGACCAGATGTTACCGGATTCGTTGTGGAGGTGGAAGATTGTGGCGAGGGAGGCGGGGATGGAGTGTGTGGGGCGGCGGTAGCTGATGGGTTTGGAGGACGGGTGAGACGGGGAGGTTTGGAGTTTGAGAAGAGGGATGTCGAGTGAAAGAGGCAAACGTGGTCAGAACGACGCTCATAAGGTACTCCAACATGTGTCAATGTAGCCCAGGTTGCACCTCCGACAACTATTCAGAACTCGACTCCCGTACTCCCATTGCACCAATCGGCACATTCCATTCTGTTTAATTCTGCCCACTCCACCCGCATTGATCACTCGCCTCACCCAGCGTCGGTTCAATACTCGCTCCGCGATGAATGGATGAAGGAATAACGCTTCACGGGTCACTCGCCCCTCCGGCGGACAGCCTCGGTCAGCGCTTAACGGCGCTTGGGCCTCGGAGAGCTCGGGCCTTCCCTGTTTCGCACTCCAGGCCTCGCTTCGCGTTTCGCAGCTCACCCTGACAAGATGTAGTAGTTATCCTGCATCCACGGGGGCACATCGTAAAAATGCGTTGTTTTGGTGTTCTCGCTCGGACCAAAGAGCGGTTTGCGGTATCGAATGGGACGAGGTGGGACTTTGAGATGCGATGGCAGGTCGACTCGGGAGTGGGAGTGGGAGGGTGAGGGCACATGAGACAGAAGACGGTGTCGGCGGATGGGAAAAGAGACTTCCTCCGACGACACGTGGTAGCCGACAGAAGTTTCGCCTGATGGTGGGTTGGCTTCCTTCTCTTCTTTACCAGTCCGGGGTGGCACTGGCCTTGCGCCTTCGCCAACAGTTGCGTCCGAGTCGTCGCTTTCGCCATCATGTGCCGACCCTCCAACTTTCCTCCTCTTGAGCAAGGCGCGAACACGAGCAGGTCTCGTAGTGGAGGACGACGACGCGATGATTGTCGCCGTGAACTCGGTCGGTGTTTGCTCGGCTGCGTAAGCGCGGATTGAGCCGTGTAGTTCGTGGAGTGGGGCGATGAGATTTGCAGCGGCAGAGGGAATCGACGAGATGTCTGGCAGCGACGGCATCGGAGTGCAGAGTGGAAAGAAGGGGAAGAGTGCGGGAATGACTTGAGTCGTGGTGTGTGACCAACACGTGCCTTTGGGGGTTTGGGGGAAGCCCACAGCGGCGGATAAATTCCGGTACAAAGAGTGCTGACACTCTTACGTGTCTCTGCACGGACCACGCACGCTGAGCTCGATGAACGGCGCGAGAGCGTTCCCGCCACCCGGGTCTCTCGTCCACGTTTCCCACCTCCCGTCTCCGTCTCCCCCAACACCGACCCGTCCTCTGCGCCTTCTTCAGTGGAACGTCGAAAGATGCTACCAGATGGACGCGATTCTCTCCCAACTCGAACGCATCGACGCAGACGTGCTGTGTCTGCAGGAGATTGACGTCGGGTGCATGCGCAGTGCGTGCGTAGACGGTATGGAATCCATCGCGAAAAGATTGGGTATGGAGGGGTGGGGCGTCGTCGAGTTTTGGGAGCTGGACAGCGACATGCGGCCCAGAAATAACCGGGGCGGTGGGATACATTTGAACGCCGTATTCTCGCGTGTTCCCCTTCGAAACGCGCGAGCAATCGAGCATCGGTATTCTGCCGTCCATTGGGATAAGGACGGGCACAGGTTCAGGGAGCCTAGACGAGGTAGACGGTACGCAGCGGCGGCAGAGATTGAGTGGGCGGGAGTCAACGTGTGTCTCTGGAGTGTGCATCTCGAGGTCAGTCTGGTCTTCTTACGGTTTTGAATGGGCTTGACCTTTCAAGGTTCTCACGCCATTCCACACAGGTAAGGCGTTGGATCGCCAAAAATTATATTCACGTCGTCTCATCCACTCACGCGTTGCGTTTGGAAGGTCTTTGGCGGCCTTTCGCACCGGATGCTCCAACTCGCTGACATTCTCGCAGACTCATACTCCCAACTCTCTCTCGCACACTCGCATACGCACGTCATCGCGGGGGACTTTAACACGGTCGCTCATGGAGTGGCGCGGTTTTCGCCAAAGTACTGCCAAGGTGCGTCTTTGGTGTTCGGGGGCGCGAGACGGAACGAACGGAGCGAACGCGAACGCAGCGAGCCCGAGGCCTAAGTGCCGCTAGGCCCTGACCGAGGCTGTTGAGCGGAGCGAGACGTCTGCCGGATGGGAATTACCCCGCGGAGGGAGATACTCTGCGAGGAGTGCATTACCACCTCCACCTCCTCCACCATTTCTTTTCTCTTCCTTGACTCTCACTTTACGACTCATAATTCCCACTTCCACCCTCCCACAACGCATGTCCCTCTCCTGACCCAGACTCCAACCGCTTCCTCACCATCGGTAGCTCCGAACCCCAACTCTGGCACGACCACATCTTCTCCTCCCTTCCCTCCACCTTCCCGCCATCCTCGCCACCCTCTGCAGCCTCATTCATCCCCTCATCTACACTCTCCTCCCGCCTCCCACCCCCCACAGCCTACCCATCCCTCCTTCCCTCAACCGACGCCTCAACATTCGATCCCCTTCCATACCTCTCGAACCCATCCCACCTGATCCCCTGCCTCCCACCAACGACCACCACGCTCTTCAACCCACTCGAATTCAACTTCTTCGCCGCGCTCGACCAGATCCTCGTCCGCGGGTGTCGCGTGGCCCACCGTCGCGTCGGAAACGCCGGGTACGACGCAAGCGACCATAAGTGGGTTCTTGTCCACATCACACCGGACCCGGCCGCTGTTGCAAAGGAGTGGCGTATCATGGAGGATCCTGCGAGTGGTGCTTTGACGACTGTCCCAATTGCGGTGGACGCAACGGGCACACCGCTGATCCAAGACTACACCGCACCGCAAGACGCCATTCTGGCCCCGCTCCTCCCCGCGCACCCTTACCCTCGGCACTCCTTCCTCCGCCGCGCGCTCACAACGATGCTCGTCCTCGCGACACCCTGGACGTCGTTGTGGTACCGCGAGCTGAAGCGCGAGCGGTGGTCCTACTACGAGGTCGCGGGAGGGTCGGTCCGGATGCGCACGCCGTGGGGCGCGGTGGGGCTTTTGGCGGGTGTGGTTGGTGGCGGGGTTGTTGGGTTGGTCGGGGGATGGAGGAGGTGGATTAAGGGTCGGGCGGGTGAGGTCTGAGGAAGTTCTACCAAAGGTGAGAAGATGGGAGTCGACTTTGAGTGACGAGGGCGGGTCGGGGGACGTCCGCGCTCTCGGTAATCGACAGGATTAAAATGTCCTTTCACATGCAGACTTTGATACTTTCCGGAGATGTAAAAGAAAAGTAAGATCGTAGAAAATACTTGTATTCTACTTGTGTGAAACGATTATCCGCTACAAGTTTGAACGCAACTCGAGCAGTCATTACATAAATTTCAACCCCGTGGCGGAAGCGCCGCACAAGCCGGATTGACGAAAGTACGCAGGGGAGCGCGAAGAAGAAGAAGTAGCTCACGAGAGTAGTTAAGGGGTACTGTTCGGGTGGATGAGTTCAGTTGCAACTCTCTTCAGCAAACCAGTAAAAAAAACTGCCTGCGCAGAACTCTCACCAGAATCATTCTTCTCGATACAGACTTCACTGCCTGAGATGTCTTTCCACCTCCGCCATCTTGTGTTCCTTTTCCACCAGGTTTAGTTGCACTGCGCCATGACGGAGTTGGCGAGTCACTTGAAATACACTAAAGATCATCATCCCGGCGAGGATGGACGTGGTCAAGAGAGTGAGGGAGATGAGTCCGATTATTGCAAAAGAGTCCATGTATGCTTATGGGGAGACAGGATTGACAGAGCAAATTCCGAGATCGGGATGGTAGATCAGGCTGTGGAACGTTGCACATTTTTGAAGGTGATGTCATTGAAAGAAAGAACTGATCCGACTTGTTATCTCACTCAATATAATTGATCCCCGTCAGGACAGACGCAACAACTAGAGGAGTGAGACAGACGGCGATCTCTGCTCCTCTGGACAGTAAGGCTTCGAGAGCACGAACATCCAGATCATGAGCATGGCATGTAGAGACGCGCCGTGACTTCGAGGTACGGACCAAAGCCACTTTTAACTGCGGGAAACAGGGTGTGGCGAGGATGCTTAAGAATTCAAATACACCCGAACGAAAACACAAGCTTACTGGCATATTGCCTGGATTCGCTCCACGGTATCCTGAGGTAGAATCTGAAACGGTCCCGATAGCATGGAAACAAAATTTCCTGTGATAATAATCATCATCACTTTGATTTGCGTGGGAGCGAGTAACTTTGGTTGGAATCTGGAATGGTGCCGGAAATAAGAATGGTTCATATTCTGGTCGAGCGAGCAGGGGTCCATACCTTTGCAGTGGAAATATAGGTCACCTCCAGAGGACTGCCAGGAATCCCAGGATGCATATATCTCCGAGTATTGATGTGACAAACAGTAATGTATATGTGCTCCTGAGCTGATCGACGAGAACACAATCCTGTGGCGAGCTATCTGATCCTTCTGGCATTGCGATTACACAATCAAGGTTCAAATTGCTGTCGTTTGATGAGTTGTGTGTGAGTCTGATCCCCCAGGTAGCTTCGCCAAGCTGTGCCATGAACTTTGGTGTTTCTCCTCGGGTGTCTCCTGCTGTGGGTGGTAAATCATTCAGTTCAATCTGTCCATGTAATGATTGATCTACTTGTGAGCAAAACTATGTAGGCCTCCAAAATATGCGCAATGTGTGCTCGAACACGACATTCTATATTGAGAGCTAAATAGGGTACCACAAGCCTCAAAATGAATAATATAGTTGTGTGTATGACGTAAACGCGTCACCCAAGTACCATAAACCACCGACTGGCGCGTACGCGTAAGTTCTTTTGCCATAGTCAGTGCTGCTCAGAGCCAATCCAGCGATTCCGAAAGAAATCCGTGCGGTTCAGTCAAGAATGCGTCAGATTTCCAAGGTCATGGATTGCAGTACATCGCGAGGTGGCTGCGGAGTACTCAGTTCCAGCTTGTCAGGGGGACGCCTTTCGTGCTCCAGAAACGAGGAGGGGGGACCTTTCTCGGATGCTCCATCCTGCGTATCACAACGCGGAAGCCGGCGACCCTTCCACAACACCACAATTCCCGCGCGAAGCTCTCCATCCAGCACCGAGATGAGCGTGACATTCCACACGCAGTTGTAGAATGACATCATCATCCACAGGACGGCCTCGACATGTGGTGCGGGGTGCCGACCAGTAATTTGCTCGGGGAATGCGACCCCGAAGAAGAAGATGGCCCATGTGAGAAAGAAGCTCATTGCAACTGAGAGGGAGATTGCGGCGAGCTGGAGGTCCAAGGATTTGACGGCCCTGCGGCAGGCGCCATCAGTTGCGAGTGAGCTTGCTTGGTTTGAAGAGGTGGCTTGGATTATGGAGCTCCGGGCGTGGAGAATCGCATGGGCAATTCCAAAGTAGGATACCATGGACATGCACAGTGCTCCACCGACATAGGTGACGCAAGCGATGCCGATACTTGCGAGAACCCGTGGGTCGCGGGACGCGAAGTTGCCGCAGCACATCTACAGGATGTGAAATAAAGTGACAATTCCGAATTAGTGGTATATCGCGAGCGAAAGGAAAGAAGGAAGAGCTGCTCACTGCCGTTCCTCGGTGATGGACATTCCCCTCGAAAGCAACCAAAGGAGCCATCAGTGCGAACGAGCACATCCACGTGAGGGCGATGGCGCGTCGATGTGTCGCCAAGTTCCAGCACTGCATTCTGACGACCATATTGTACCGCTCCCAACCTGAATCGTTTCAAGTTGCCATTCGTCAGATTATTTTAGTTCCGTAGTTCGCACCAATTGAATGGTGGTAACGAACTGGATCACAGTCTCACCAATTTGACCAATAGATCCAAGTGTCACCTGCGCTCCGACGGAAAGGAGATAGCCCTCCGCCTGGCAAGCCCAGTACGACAGATGTATGGATCCTGTCGCGAATCGTGCAATCTGCCCGGTAAGGCATGTGAGGATAATGAGGGTATGCGCACCAAACAGGCTGGCGTAGACATGGTTTAGAGGGTTGGAGAAGTTCTGTGCGGGAAATGCTCGAGCGGAAGCGCAGAGGAGAAGGTGGGCGCTCACTGTCTCACCTTGACCCTTACGAAGTTACCTCCCAATATCACCATGGCTCCCAATCCGACACCCGCCACACATGTGAGTACAGCTCCCCACATCCGCTCGATCTGTTCTGTTGAATTCGATTCCTCGTCACCGAGGGATTGTGAGCTCTGTTGGGCCATAAGCCATGGAGTGGAGATGGGGTGTTCCTACTGGAGGCGACTGGTGCAAAGGGGCCTCCGTAAGTAATGGAAAGACGAGTGTGAGCTCGGTCTGATAGACTACCACGGTTTGTGGAGAGTGATTGACTGCGAAGAAGAGTGAAGCTGACCGCTGGTCTGCCTACGATCAGGGTGCTTCCGCCGGACCTTGGCACGACACAAATCGCACATTGCAGTCCTCGTGCATTGCGTGCAGCGCGGTTTTGCATCGAATTGTGGCCAGAATGGAGAGAATGAAGACTCGATCCCAGTGAGCCGTGGTCAACACCCTCCACCCTTCAACCAAAAATCTTGTACCTGGAACAAAAAGACCCCTTGGCTTGAGGATGCACGCTTCGAACGAAAAATGCAACAGCGTTCTCATCCCACTCGCACTCAACCCGCTCACGCCAGGAAAACGTGGTCGATGGCACTTCCCCTATCGTTCCCGAAACCCTCAATCCTTCCACCTCTCAACGCACTTCCGCATGGCTATCCACTCTCTCAATCGTCCATATTCCTTGTTACTCTGTTGGTGCTCGCATCTGAAAGCAGTGCTCAACGCGTCACACCATCGAACTCCTCGACCTCAACTCCAATGAGCAGAAACACTTCGAGGACGAACGCAACGGCTGCAACAGCAAGTAAATTTTCAGACGAAACTCCACGTTCTACCTCGTTTTGTGTTAAAGCCCCCTTGCATCATCAGGTCCGCGATCGATATTTCCGTTCGACCAAGATTCTTCCGGTACCGGCTTCGATGGGAATGGTGGACAGCCCATTTATTTCATCGTTATGGCGTGCCTCTGCGCAGCGTGTATTGTCGTGGGTCTTGGAATCATCGTAGGGAGATGTGTGGTGAGTCGACTTTGATGTAGACGCAAGATCATAATTGTCATGACTATTCTCTTCCCCACGCACCTAGCGGGACAGGATTCGGTTCGACCACTTACGATCACAGAACCCACGGCTTTTCCGCGAGCTTGTCCTGAACGAGGGCATTCTTCCCGAAAGTGAAATCGGCGCGCCGACGTTGGACCCCGCCATGCTCCAAACCCTCGCCACCCGACGCGTACCGTCTAAGCCGTCCCTCCAACACTCTTACAAGCGGATATCAGTCGCTCGGAATGGAACCAACACCTCCATTCTCTCCATCCTGTCAAGCATCACGTCTCCAACGGCTTGCGCGATTTGTATGGATCCTCTCCGTACGCCAGGCGCCATTCTACGAAAACTACCTTGCGGGCACAGATTTCACGCTCCGTGTGTGGACGAATGGCTGGTCCTGTGGCACGGCATCTGTCCACTGTGTAGAATGGACTTGACAGGACCTGCAACTGGTACCGTGGGATCAAGCCCCCGGCGAGAAAGCGTCACGGCACTGGTGGAAGTGACTCGTGTACCCACCATACCCCACGCGTCCGCTTTACCCAGCGCCCATCTGCCGCGGGATCCCATCATTCCTTTATTTTCAATCCTTCCGGATCTACTAGCAGGCCAGGTCCCGTCAGCTCCGTCTCACCACGTTCGCTTTTCTGTCTCCACCCGTGGAACTCCTCGTGACGTGACGCGTGAGGACCCGTCCATGACACCGACGTCACGGGTTTATTCAGCGCCAACTGTGCTCGAGCAGAGTGACCAGGTCGGTCGCGAAGCGCGGGTGGGAGCGGGAGCGGGAGCACGGCCGGGAGGAACGCGTGAACCGGTGTTAAATGAAAGGCCTGCGAGCGCTGCAAATGCTTGTGGTGTGTAAGACCTACCGTCAAAACTAATCACCGCTGCGAAATGTGTCATGTGTGAACGGATTTAGTCAAGGACATGAATGTCGACCCAGATACCGGACTTCCTTTATTTTATTTGTGAATATAACCGAGACGAACAAGTTCAAAGTGTGAATCATCAAAATTTGGCAAGACCGACACGACTCTGCCTCGGTTCTCCGCTACATGCCGTTCTCAAGACTTTTGGTTCACCGTCCCCTTCAAGCTTCAGCTCACCGGCATCAACGGACCGGATCGCGTCTCTGGTATATGTTGGGGTCTGGGGATCTCCTGTCTGTGCAGGTCGCCACGTCAATCGAGCAGCCACTCGCACAAATTCAGTCCTCAACTCTGGATCCAAGGCTGACGCAAGCACCAGATCCCATACTGAGCATTGCCAAAATATGAGCATCCACAGTACCGGCTCCACGATCTTGGCGTTCTCTAGACCTCCCGCGTGCTTCCCTGTAGTCACTTCGGGTGCGGCAATTCCCAAAGCAAAGGTAGCCCAAGTGAGGAAATAGCTCGTCGTAATGTCACAGCGGGGTGGATTTGAATTTGTTTGAGGGTTCCCTTGGGAAATCTTTCATCGCCGTTGATGGAGGATGCAGCTGTTTGTTCAACTCGTGAAGCATCGGTTTGGAGGAGATTGTAACACACTTGGAGAATTGCTCGGGCGATGCAAACGTATGAGAAAAGTGACATGAGAGATGGGGCCACGATAAATGTCACGGAGCCAATAACGGCAATAATGGCGACCCGCTGGTCTCTAGGGGTGAAGTCCCCAGTGCACACCTCCATTGAACAATATAGGCCCTGAGAGTTAAGACACCAGACAGTGGCACGACGAACATATAGAGTGGTCTCACCAAAGTCCGGGATGGCGAGTGTAACCCCTGGCCACGCCAAATGCAATGGCAAAACTGGACACCGAACGCCAAGTGAGTACGATCCCTCCTCGGTGGGAGGCAAGACTCCAGCTTCGCCGTTTCACGACAATGTTGTACCGCTCTTTCCCTGCGTGGAGATCAGAGTTACGACAGAACGGCTTTGAACGTCCATGGATAACTCTTCATCATTGTTGGTGTGATCACGCACCTATATGTGCAACAGACCCAATAGACAGCAAGGCTGAGATCGCCAGTAGTCCACCATCTGTCTAACATGCCCAGTTGGGTAGGCGCAGCGTACCCGAAGCGAATCGGACTGTTTGCCCTATGATGACTGTAAGAATGAGGACGACGTCAACGGTGAAGAGGCTGGCGTAGACGTAGTTGAGGGGGTTTCGAAAGTCCTATCGCGAGAAGTATGTATCGGTTACGGGTGAGAAATCCGAGTGCAAAGCTTCGCCGGAGCACCTTGAACCTGATAATATTCCGACCCAGCACCACCATGGCGAGCAGTCCAGTCACCGCAACGCACACGAGTACCGCACTAAATATGCGCTCGGCGTTATCATCGCTCTCGTCTCCCATGCGTCTCAGTTGTTAGCTTCCTGTTTGTCTCTGATCCCGGATTGATAGGGTATCGATTTCGAAAATTCCCGGGACAGATTTCCTGACTCGCCTCCGTCTGTAATGTAAAATGCGTTGGTAGTCAAGTAGCCTGGACGCTCAAGTACTGAGATCACTTTGCATGCGGTGTTCACTTCACACGCACGGAGCACTGAATCCCGATCGTGATGCCTTTCACGCTTCTTTTCCGAAAATTTTCCTTTCCTATATTCAGATACCGAACTGCAAGTTCACACATACACAATCCGAAGGTTCAATCCCACGCTACGAGTTTGGCTAAATAATTTTAGTCAGATCAAAAGAGGATTTGCCAACCACGAGCATATACGTCTCATCTCCAAGCTCGACAAACTTTGCATTAGGCGCTTACACCAAGAATAAAACTCACAACAGAACAAACCAGCAGCCAAAACTGATGAGAAGCGGGTGAATACTGGTTGACGTGAATTGTTTGAAAAATATTTGTGTCTACAACAAAGAGTGCTTGTCTAAACCATATATGCGGCAGCAGTCCCATTATCTTATCGATTCGGCCGCCCCGGCTCACGGCACCGTCAAAAACAAATCCGAATTTTCCCACCAATCAATCAACCGAAATTCCTTATCGATTCCATTCGTGAAAACTCGCATGCATTGCCACAATCGTTCGAAGAACTTTCCGCCACCGTCCGTCCAGTTCGGCGACTGATGTTGACGACAGGACCTCCATGAGAAGGACGTGGACCTGCGGTAGAATGTCTGCGCGGTGGCATCGCCCGAGAAAAGGGTAAATATGTGAGTGATTGAAACGACCACTGTACATACAACCCCGGGGGACGTACAGCTCGGACTCACCAAAAGTACTACTCCACTTCAATTTGCCCTGCACATCCCTCAACAAGTTCAAAAGCCTCTGAAACTGAAGCTCTGCCATGGAGCGGAACGTCTGGTAGCCGCCGAACCCGTTGATCGCGTTCCAGACGAGCAGGTAATCGTGAGGGATATAAGGCTTGTCTGCGGTGGGCGCCGCGGACGCTCGTAGGGCTTCTTTCAAGACAACAAGGAACGGCGTGATCAGAGAAAACGCTGTCAGCATTGCGCAGGGTGGGGGTGGGGACGGAAACCGAGTTAGACTTGCACGTGCAAAAAACAATGCGCTCAATAGATGCGCATTTTCCCCTGTCGCAGACCCTCACGATTCACAATGCCAAAGGTTTTGAGGCCAGATCGCAGCGCGTCCACACCGTGCAGTTCCAAAAGCCTCGCCGCCACCATGACCGCCATGATCGCATGAGCGATGCACAAGGTCATCGCAGGGTGGGATATCCACTCGGTGACAAACGACGGTGCGGAGTGGCTTTCGGTTTCGGTACAGTACAGCAGCATTTCGTCAAGAAATTGGACGAAAGGATCCCCTTTGAAGCTACCACGCTCGGTTGCTTCGTTCGCGTTGGCCGTGACAGCGCGCTCCAAATCTGACGTGGGAACAATCGGCGACGTCAAAAAGCACCACACTGAATGGTACTGCATAACTAGCGCGAGAGCGTCTGCCGACTGCTCGACGACGGGGTCGATGTCCTGCTCAAGCGAGCTGGGCGGGACGCTTTCGAACGTCGCGAACAGCGCAGTCGGGACAAGTCCCAGCGACACGGCGAGCCGCGCGCGCCATATGGTAAGTAGCGATGTGATGTGGTTTGCCATGATCTGGGCGGAGTCGGCGGGGGCGAGAGCGAGGGTGGGTAAAGAAGAGGATAAGTGGAGGAGCGTGGTGGCGCCGGGGAGGTGGGTTGCGGAGTTGATCCAGTGTGATGAAGGGGGTGCGGAAATGTTGTGCGAGGCGCAGAAATTTCGCTTGTAATGTAAGTGTCAGCGAGGTAAGGTGCAATGAAAGAATAAGGTTACCCACATATTCCAAAACATTTTGTACACAGTACACTATTAGTGCAATCTCCAGTGAAAAGAATCCCGCGGGAGTTCTGGAAGGTAAGCCAGCGGGCCAGGAGACAGTGTCAAACAGTGTTCGCAAGGTAACGGCCTCCGGCGGTGCCACAAGAACCGCCAAGTGGGCTTCCGGAGGGGCTTGCCACAAAACGTCACCCGTCGGTCTATTTTCAAAGGTTGTGCCGTCGTTGCCAAGTTCGACGCGGTTGTTGGTCAGGTCATGCACTTTCCCCGTCACGTCAAGTGTATGTCACTCACAGCGGCACATCCTCCACGGCGCTCAGGAGTCCAAGGTCCCCGTAGACGCCTTTTAACCCCTGATCAATCGTTTGGTAAAGCCACGCCATGTACCATGTCGTCCTTCGGGCTTCGTCGTCGATCATTGCCTGGGTGACTGACGTTCGCGTTGATGTTGGAGCCATTGTCATTCTGGAGAGGCTCAGTCCAGACGAGTTCCGCGGTCGCAAAGCCGGGTCTCTCGCAACGACCTGCTTCAGCCCCGCCGCGGACAACAGCAGCGCTGCGACTGAGCTCTGCTGGGTCTCGTGATCTTCTGTGCCGGCAGTGAACTGGGACATGGCGACGTGGAGCAGGGTTTGGACGTACTCGATGTCGATTTGTTGCGAGGCGGCGATGGGGAGAAGGAGGGCGCTGTACAGGGACAGGTTCTGTTGGTGCGCGCGCCGAAAGTCTGGGGATGGGTGTAGGCGACAGCCGAGGGTCAACATACTGGGCCGATGATGAAGACGTGAGGTTGGTCATTTTTTGAACGCGATTGACGATGAAAACGAATTCCAACGCGAACTCGCTCCACGAGAGTATTCCGCTCCCCGGGTCATCCGCCTCCGTCGATCCTTTCTCGGTGTCGCAGCAACCGCACTCTCCGCAATATCCGATTCGCGACTGGTACTTCCCCTCCAGGGAACGTCTCGCTTCATGCGACAGCCTCGGTCCTCTCTCCGTGCTTTACCAACCGCACTCTCCGCAATAGTTGCTTCGCAACATGTAAATCATTCGCCTCCAGCGGACGTCTCAATTCAAGCAGTCATGGTGAGGTCAGCGGTATCGCGCCTAAGCCTCGGAGTCCTCCCTCTGCTCCGTCGGATTGCTCGCCCCGGTCGGACATCGCAGCGTACCTGAGGACAAGCGGCACGTTCGCCCGTCTTCTGGTCACGCTGAATAGCTGGGGATGCAGCACGCGAAAGTAGCGCCCGATTCCTTGGAAGTAGAGTTGGAGGAGGTGGTTGCAATCTTGCATGTCGGGCAAGGGTGGAAGAGCGTCAAAGAGTGAGATTTCAATGTTGTTGGGGTTTGGATGTTTCTGTTCTTGCTGTTGTTGTGACGAAGAGGAGGAGGCCGGGGTGTACGACGTCGTGGCGGATGAAGTGATTTCAAACAAAGCGTACGTGGTGGAAGGCGCAACCACTGGCACGGGTTCAGAGGCGATCAAGTGAAGGAAATGCTCGAGAGTGATGAGGGAGTTTGTTGGTGTAGTTTTCGAGCTGGGTTGGGAAGAAGCGGTCGATCGCACCGAGGATGGAGGAATTGGCACATCCCAAGACGGATTCCACGTCAGGAGATCAGCCAAGGGGTTGACATTGCTGGGAATGAGCACCGCAGACGAGTTCTGAAACCCAGGGGCGGCCACCGGCGTGGTTGGACGGGGCGGCGATGAAGGAGGAGCACGCGATGCATATTGCCGGCTGCGATTGCCGCCAGATGCCCCAGCAAAATGAGCGGGTGGATTGTGTACATCTACGCCCAGCAGGGATTCCAGGAGAGACAGGCGGTCGGTTGCGCTGCGACGGGGAAAGACCAATTCTGAATCGGAACACCTTTGCCATCGCTCGCAGCCGCTCACCGCGGTAGCCTCGCCCATCCTTTTGGTCGGTCTTTCCGCTGCTCCTTCTTCATGGCGATTGCAGCGACGAGGGCTCACTTTGGAAGCACCGCTTAATCCTGTTTAAACGCCAGGTGAGGTTCCCAGAAGAACTCTAATCTGCGAACGTCAGTTTTGCAGCGTCAGGGTCTCATATGTCGATGCGGGATAGCGCTTGAGGACATGAATGTGGAACGTGATGCCAAATAAAGATTGCGAACTAAACCGTATATAACGGTATCCCAATATGGTCCTGCGTATTTCCACAATACTGCTGTTCAGGAAAGGTTTTACGTAAGAATGTCATAGAACAAGTTCGAATGCGATTGATTCCACCCAAAAAATTTGAAGACCGAGGGTTATTATCTTGCCGCTGTCCGCTGTTCGCAGCACTTCGGGAGCGTTTTTCCCCAAGCTTTCCCCGACGATCTGAAGCTTGAATCATGTCCACGGTAGGCGAATGAGCAATCCTACCACTCTCATGATGAGTGCCGACACCAGAACATCCACCGGCCACGGCAGCGAGCGCCAACCATCGACCGAAAGTTCGAAGAATCTCCGTTCGTAGTTCTGGATGCAAAGCCGACACAAGCACAATGTCCCATACTGAGCAGTGCCAAAATATGAACATCCACAGCACCGGCTCCGCAGTAGTGGAGTGCACTCCCCCAGCATGCGTCCCTGTCGTCACTTCAGGAGTGTAGAATGAAACACGATCCCACAGTACCTTGACCCTGATGATATTCCCACCAAGCACCACCATAGCAAATAGTCCCGTCAGCGCAACGCACATTAGTATCGTATTAAAGATGCGTTCGGCGTCATCATCGCTTTCGTCTTCCATGAGTCTGAGTAATAGATAGGCAGCCGTGTTTGTCCTAGCTCTTGATACCGGGTATCGATTTGGGAACTACGCCTGCAGGGCTGCTTTGCTGATTCTCTGCTGACAAAGATGGAATGTGCGTTAGTGAACAGGCAGCCGGGACGTGCGTGCACTACCAGTTCGCACCGGCCGGGGGCCGGGGGGTCACTGAAGATCGTGATTCCTTTCAAGCTTCGTGCCCAAAATACAGTTACAATTCACCACGTGAGATCTTTTATCAAGACAAATTCGACTTTGAACTTTAAGAATTTCCCTCTTTTCAGGTCCCCAACAGGTTCACACAGTAGCTCAATCCCACGGTCTCTTCTCCACCGGTCGACTATTCACATGTTCCATCGCGCTCCAATCCAACCCCCCGTTCCCTCCTTTCCCTGCTACTCCCTTTCCTCCCTCTTTTCCCTTGGCACCGCCACCCAACACCTCCTCGACGATCCGCGACCCTCCTCCCCCGCTCCGGCCCAAGGTACTCCCATCTCCCGTACCCGTAACCAGAGTGCCCGTTCCCGTCCCCGTCGTAGCCGAGATCCACGAGTCGTCCGAAGAAGTGCTGATTGCGGACGCTCTTCTTCCCCTTACTGCTTTCCCCCATTTCCCTCCCGCAACGCCTCTCAGACCTTTCCTTCCCCCACGACCACGCGGTGGAACGGCAAGCAAAGTCCCGTACTGAGCGTGGTAAGCGAGCGCTTGTTGCTGCAAGAAGGCCCACTGCATCTGCATGCTCATCTGCGCCTGGAGGTTGGCCTGCGCTTGCGCCTGTGCTTGTGCCTGAGCCTGCGCTTGCATCTGGTAGTACTGCATCTGGGCGTGGTACTGCGCCTGTGCGGGGTCCATCGCCGCTCCGGAAGGTGCGCCGGGGTGTGGTGGCATCGGAGGCATGCCCATGCCCATGCCCATTACCGGGTACGCTGGTAGAGGTGGAAGTGCAGTCCCCTGCATCGCGGCGCCGACGCCAGGCGCCATACTGACATGGCCAGAAGCTGCGAGCGCGGGCGATTTCACGCCAAGGAGTTCTTCATCCTCTTCTCCTGGACCGGCTCCCACTCCCACTCCCGCAACAAGCCCAGCGGCAGTCTTGCTCACCGTGACACCACCCTTCATCCGCACCGTACGGCCCCTCGTCGTGCCCCTCGCTACTTTCGGGTGTCCCTTTTGCTTCTCCTCGCTCTTCTTCGGGGACGTTGGTTTACTTCCACCCGCACGCGACGCGAGCGATATTACGGGCCGCATGGAGGTGGTGGTCGAACGCCCCGCTGGTGTGGGCGGGCGCGTGCCGGGGAGGAACGAGAGCGGGGCGTCGTCTTCGTCTTCCCAATCTTGCTGGCCAGCTATGTCCTTTGCTTCCCGACCCACACCCTCACCCACGCCGTCATCAGATTCGGGCGCTTCGACGACTTCCACGATGGGAATTCCGCGGATGCTGCCCGTCTGCTTGACGGTCGTGCCACGACGGGTTCGGGTCGTGCGGCGGGACGAGGCGCCGCGGGAGAGACCTGGGGCGGAGAGGGAATGATTTGTATTGTGTGAGCTTGTGGTGTGGATCTTGGGCGCGTTCAACTCGCGTGCTCCAGAGTATTCCGCAATGCTAGCTGTGGCAGCCAACCCCTCACCTCACCCCGACACAATAACACGCCGCACACCCTCACACCCCCGGTAACCGACACCCGACAGCCGAAGCCAACTCACCAATCTTCCTCCCCCTCGGCGCACTCGCAGTCCTCAACACCTCCTTACTCAGTCCCGCCACAACACCGAGCTCCTTTGCCACTCTAAACACCTCGCCTGCCCCTTCCCCTCCACCCTCGGCTCCGCCACTCTTGACGAGACTCGAATGGTGCCTCAGCATGGCGCGTACAGTGACGCGAAGCCGGGCAGGTGACAGCCCGACCGGCCGAGGCGAGAACGGGCGCGGGTCGCGGAGTGCGAGTGGGGTGGGCATGAGTGAGGCGGGTGTCGCGAGGCCGGGTGTCGGCGTGCGTGTGGGTGTGGGTGTGCCGAGGTGGACCACGCCGGCGCCGGGCGGGGGAGCGGCGGTCGTGGGGAGGATGTGGAGGGCAGCACGGGGTGATGCGGATGTTGAGTTGAGTGTCGGTTGCTGGGCGGAGGGAGAGGTTGGCGAGGGAGAGGGCGCGAGCAAGAAGTTTGGAGGTTGCGCCAGGGTGGTCGGCGTGGCGGCAGGACCAGGAGCAGGAGTCGGAGCGCCTGTTTTGGGATGGGAGTGGCCCAAGTCACCGAGTAAGGGCGACATCAGGGCGATTGACGGCGACTCTGGTGGCGTAACGGTGACACCAGCCACGAGCGTCGCATCCGCCCACCCTTCGTCCGCGGCCGCCTTTGCGGCGGACACGCTGCCCGTAGCGCTTCCGGGCACTCTGGACGCCGACACCGGACTTCCACCGGGCACTGCTACGAGGGTCTTTGCATGCTGCGATTGGAACCGGGCGAGGCCGTGGGCTTTGGAAGGGACGGGCGCTTCGTGGAGTTCCGGGATCGCGTCGACTACGACGGGTGTCTGCGCGAGTGGTGTCGGCGGTGGTTTTGTGGTGGAGACGGTGCGGGTGTGGGTGAGGGAAGGGGGAGAGGAGTCGAGTGGCTTCGTGGTGGCGGATGAGGAAGAAGGCGGGTCGACCGTGATGGGCAGGACTGGTGGGTCGGTGGTGCCAGGTTTTGGTGCGTTCGCGAGGAGGTTGACGGAACTTCCCGACATTTGCATCTCCGCAATCGGCGCATCGTCGTCGGCGTCGGCTTGTGGAGTCTTTGATGTGCGTTTCACCGAGGGCTGGGAGTGTTTGCGAGAAGAACCAGAGCGGGCAAAGAAGGCAAAGTAGACGATTGCGAGGAGGATGAGCGCGAGGAGTGCGCCCGCGACAGAGAAGAAGACGATTGTCCATGTGCGTGTGAGTGCGAGTGAGCCGATGCGGAGAATGATTTCGTCGGGCTGGAGTCAGATTGTGTTGGTTTGAGGTGGGGTCAGGAGTTTGCAAGTAAAGAGAGGAGCGTGAGCGGCCGGTCGACTATACTTCCTGTGACGCAAATCTCACCTGTTGTGTGTTGTCTTCGTCAGCCAGAGTGGAGGCAAGCGCACCATCTCAAGTCAGTGATCCAATCCACTCGACACACCCCACTCTCGAACTCTCACCAGTCTGCCCATTGACTCCTCCCAGCACACTCATTGCAACCGCAATCGCAGCTCGCATCTGCAGTCCTCCTCTCGCTCCCACCCGGTCTCCGCCTCCCGCGCTGATCCGAAACGAACCGCCCATATTGAATGTCCACCGGCTGCAGGTCTCCTTCTCCCTTTCAGCTCCGCTTCGCCCTAGTAATCGTCGGTGTCTTCAATCTGCCTGCCCGTCCGTGCGCTGTGCGTCCTTCCTTTCCTCCGCCCTGACTCGCCTCGCATCTGCGCCATCCCTGCCCACGCTTCGCCGATCGCAGGGCGTGCGTCCCAATGCGAGAACAACGCGTGAAGCGGCTTGTGGAGTGCTTTGTATGCGGCTGTTGATATTGAGAGCATTGCACTCCCCGAAAGGTGGGCCTGATGTTCCTGTGTCCCGGCTGGCGGGTGCCAGAGGAAGGGCTCGAAACACAGAAGTCCCCGGTCAAGATGTTCAGTAAAGCATCACGCAATGCTGTTACAATGCAAGCAAGGTTCGAAATGCGAGTATTATTGATCCCAACTAATGACAAGACTCGGGTGTTATCATCCAGCTGCCGTTCTCAGAATTTCGGGGCTTCGTCCTCAAGCTTTCCCCGCCGATCTGAAGCTTAAATTGTGTCCATAGTACGCGGCCGAACAATCTGAGCACTCTCGCGATGAGCGCAAACATCGGAACGTCCATTGGCCACGGCCGTAGGCGCCAATTACCGACCGACAAAGCGAAAAAGCACCGCCCTCAGTTCTGGATCGAACACAGATACAAGCACAATTTCCCACACCGAACAGAGCCAGTATACGAGCATCCACAACGCTGACTCCACAATCGTTGAGTGCACGAGAGTACCCACGTGCGTCCCCGTCGGCACTTCCGGTAAGACAATCCCAATTGCGAAATAGCTTGTGGCAATAGCAAGTGCCGTCACGGCTGGATTGATCTCAGTGAGTTTGATGGCGCCTTTGGTTGATCTTCCACTGCCGTTTGTGGAGAAGGCTCTTTTAATCTGACTATTCCGATGTGAAGTATTGGTTTGGCGGAGATTGCGGCGCACGTGGAGGACTTCTCGGGCAATGTTAACATATGAGCCCATGTGAATACGAGTCCTCCACGGTGGGCGACAATATTCCCACTGAGTTGTTTTACGACGATGTTGTACCGCTCTTTGTCTGTGTGCAGCAGTCAGTGTCGATGTAAGGATAATGTTTATCAATATCGTTGGAGTGATCACACACCTATTTGTGCAATAGACGCAAGAGACATCACGGCTGCAAGCGCTAAGAGTCCACCTTCTGTCTGACATTCCCACTTGGGCAGACGTCGCGTGCCCGAGGCGAATCGGACTGTTTGTCTAAGGAAAATTGTAAGGATAAGAACGGTGTCAGCTGCGAAGCGGCTGACGTAGATGTGATTCAGTGGGTTTTGAAAGTCCTATTGCGAGATGAATGTCAGGATCAGTTACGGGGGTGGTCGAGAGAAATCTGGCAGAGTGCCCACCTTGACCATGACGATGAAACTCCCGCCCAGTACCACCATGGCGAGCAGTCCAGTTACCGCAGCACAGATTAGCGCCGTACTGCATTTGTTCTCAGCGTCAGCATTGCTGATCTCAAGGGGAACTTTTCCATCTTGCTCTGCCATAACAGGAGTGAGTGATCTATGCGATGGCCTGCCCTGTGATTGGTCTCGGGTCCCGGACGCAGCGGTATCGATGAGGAAATCGCCCGGTGTAATTTTGATGACTGTAAACGAGATCTCCGTCGGTAATCAGGCAGTCGAGTCTTTCGTGCACCAAGATCACTTCGCCGGTACTGTTCAATTCGCACGTCAGTGCCAGCAAGCCCTAAAGACACGATTGCTATTACTTTCTTGTTTCTTGATCCGAGTGCAGTTACAATTCACCACGTGAAATCTTTTCGAACAAGATACCAGAATAACTATCTTGCTTTACATGATGTTATCTGACGGTACTTTTTTTCACACTACCGGAGCCGCGGAACAGAAAATATCGTATTCAACTTTGCTCCCAAATAGCAAGTCAAATTAAAAATGAATGAAAGTATTGTGAGTTCGGTTGTGGAGTGAGACATGGACAGCAAGAATGTTATTACACATCTTGGCGCGACGTTCTCAGAACTTCTGGTGTGTCATTCTCAAACTTTTTCCTGCAATTCATCACCTCTGAACCTGTGGCGCCGGCGCCTTCCACCACGTACTCTTTGTTTAAAATCACCTCGTCAGCCACACATTACACCCCTTCCACCTCCTCCTCATACTCACAGTCGCAACAAGAGCACAAACTCCACAACCCTGTCCCCATAGCTTCAGGTGACATCCATTGACATGGTACATATAGTGTGAGGTGCGAGGTGCTGTGCCACTACTGTGGTCGCGTTCCTGTAGGTGAGTTCCATCCCTGCATAAGGTCGTTCAGCCTGCAATAATACCGTCGCAGGTCCAGGGAACTGTCAGGAGACGCGTCTGGGCTGTGGAGTGCACCCACAGGCACTGCGAGCGGCGAAGGACTCCTCCAGGGATTTGATCGCGCGTATCTCCTTTAACCCGTCAAAGGTCACCGTATTTCTCTGAGTTTCTGACACCTAGATCTAGTGCCTCCTGAACCTGGGGACTCGACCCCAAAACCTACACCACCACCGGACTCCTCATCATACCCGTCATCGAACAATGCGGACACTAGCAACAAAAATTTACTAACGATTGCCAATGTCTCGCCAATTGATATAGCATCAAATGCGCTCAAACCCCCAGTCGATGCCGACCTCTCCTCACCTGAGCTCCTCGCGCTTGGAAACGGCGGCCAACCACCTCCGGGCGCCTTCCCAACACCGCCACCGCGGCAAGAAGTCGATTACTTGCAGACGTCTGCTGACATCCAGCGTATGTTGGACAACATCCACCACCGTGACGGACCAGTTGACTATGCCGCCTACTGGTGCGTTGTCCACATGCCAGGCTCGCTCGGGTCCCTGCCGCCTCAAATGGTCATCCAAGACTCCGGAACAGCCCTCTCTGCCATCAGTGGGGAGTTCTAACACGAAAAATTTCATGAATTGGAACTCAACGCAAGAATGTTCAGCTGATGGTTTGGCACCACCCGACCTCACTACCTCCTCTCCATCCAACATAATCTCGTCATCCAAAGCGATGGAGTGCTGGTGAAGATGAAGACGATGCCATGATTGATTGGGGGCAGCCGTGTTGTTTCCTCTGTGACGGGGAGCGAGGATTCTATGACTCACCCCAAACCCAACACAATGGCCATGCTGCAAGACATTGTAAATTCAAGCTGCCATTTTTAAGTAGCTCTACAGAAGCATACAATGATATTTACTCAAATAAATTCCCGAATATTTGGTGCAGCTCGAACACAAACACCCCCCACACTCGTGTTCGTGCTCAATTCGCCCCTTGAGCACCGAACACCCCAACACACCCATTCAAGTTCGAGTTTGCTTTGCGAATATCAAAGGGAACTTGAACTTCTCAAATATTTGTCATGGCGTGAGGTAATATCATCACACCAATGGGCTCTCTCCTACCACCTGTAACAGTTGGAGGCGTAAGACGGGCTCTGCGCTTTGCTGTCAACAGAGGACTTACACATGACGTCCTGCTGGGTGTCAATTTTTTGCGCATCTGGCGTGCCGTCATCAACTACGACCAAGGCTGGATCGCCTTCAAAGACCCTGACAGCACACTCACTGGTCAAACAACCGCATGTATCCAGAAAGGCTCACAACGTCTCCACTCAATGGACCTGACGCTCAATGAAACCGTCACAATACCGGCGGAAAGCAGCCTGATGTGTGACGTTGAAGACGTCCTATGTAGACGATGTTGGAACGGGAGTATGTTCTGTAGTGGTCCGGTACGGACAGGGACGGTCCGGGGGGTAGCTCGTGTCCCCTAAGGTGTAATCGTATGGGCTTGGGCCCGGAAATAATGCAAATATACCGTACGCGCCTAAACCTATATAACCATGGGGCTTGTCGGGCCCAGTTCGTACCGTTCTACCACAGTTCATGCGCCCACATCCCATCGCGTCCTTCAAGACCAGGGCAATCACCGCGCAGGGCGTTGTCCAGATGAAAACCGGATGCACCAGCGTTTTTGTGACAAAGTTCACCAAGATAGACCTCACGCTCCCCCAAGGAACGCCCGTTACAACCTTTGAGCCGCACAAAGCCACGGAGTTCAACCTCATCAAACTTGATCCCCTTGACCTGCACATGTTGGAAGCCCTGCCACACAAAGTCACACCTGTAACCCCTGGGAAGCGTCTCCCAAAAGATGCTGCTGTCATCAAGGCACTCATTGCGCAAGAAAGCACCATCAAGAATTACGTGCTGGTGAACCCAATCAAGGATCTCGATTTTTCAAAGTGCGCTGACCTCACCCATCAGTGGCGGAACTTCCTCATGCACCTCTGTCATGAGAGATAATCGCATATATTCTTGGAAGGTGATACGCCAGGCCACGTTGACATTGTGGAGCACCACATTGACACTGGCAACCACTGACCCTTTGCAACACCCCCCCCCTGGTGCCAGGCCTACCGTGAGCAAACACACATTTGAGAAGCAGTCAAAACAACACTCGCACAGTGCATCATCCAGGAATTGACGAGCCCATGGGCATTGTCCATGGTCCTGGCACCTAAGAAGGACGGCAAGCTCTGGTTTTGTGTTGATTATCGGCATCTCAACCAAATCACAATGCGAGATCTGTATCTGCTACTGCAAGTAGACAACACCTTGAATACACTTCAGGGAGCATTGTACATCTTGTCCTTTGACATAGCATTGGGCTTCTGGCACGTCAATATCTGTGAAGACGACATCCTGAAGACAATGTTCATCACACCAGACAGTCTCTGTGAGTTTGTTTGCATGCCATTTGGTGTTACCAATGCACCAGCAACATAGCAATGCGTCATGGATTCCATCTTGGGTGGTGTCAAGTGGATATCATGCATTGTTTACATGGACAATATCATTGTATTCTCCCCAACCTTTGAATGCCACATGCAAGACATCAACAAAATCATTTCCTGACTTGAACAGGTGGGACTTTGCTCATGCGCAAAGATATGTGCACTTGTTTGTTGTGAAACCAAGTATCTTGGGCACATTGTGACCAACAATGGTCGCATCCTTATGGACCCCAAGAAGACCACTGCCATCAACAACATGCTATGCCCTAAATCTGTCAACTCCCTGTACACCTTCTTGGGCCTCTGCGGCTATTACCAGCACTTTGTGGAGCAATTCGCCAAGACGTTGTGGCCCTTATGGCAGTTTACATGCCTTGGCACCACGTGGCACTGGGATAAAGAACATGAGGATGCATTTCAAGCCATGAAGAAAGCTTTAATGTCAGAACTGGCATGCATCCCCCCAATTTCTCCAAGCAGTTTAGCATCCAGACTGACACATAAGAGCTTGCCATCTCTGGAATTCTTTCACCAAAAGAAGACACCAGGAAGGAATACATAGTTGCTTACACTAGCCAAAGATCAACAGATGCCAAGCGCAAGTGGGATGTACATGAAAGCAAAGCCCTTTCAATCGTGTGGGCATGTTAGACTGTTAGGTTGTATTGTATGGTGCGCCTTTTGAGGTCATGTCAGACCACAAGTCACTGCAATGGCTCAAGGACTCTGCAAAACCAGGACATTTTACTTGTCCCTGAAGTAACTTCCACGCAACAAGAACCACAACACCAACGCACTTATGCACAACAACCAACTGGCACCCAATACAACCAAGTCCTACAATCCACCACGGCTTGGCCCTAACCGGGTGTTGGTAGACATTCAGAGTGGATTCAATGCAGTGTTGACAGATCTTGACAACTGCAAGGACATGCCAAACTACAATGAGTGGCGCACAACTCCTGAACTACTACTCATCACAACAGCAACCTTGGACACCGTAGAGTATCAGCTAGGGTTTGCGCAAGACCAGTGCACAGACCCAGATCTATATGCAGTATACAAATATCTGGCGGCAAGTGCTACGCCTCATGGCATTGGCCGCACTGCACCAAATTGCGCCAGACACAGGTCTTCTTACAAGGTTTGAATAAATTGCACATGGCAGAGCCAAGTACAAGGTCCAGCTAATATGTGTACTGGCCAAGTGCAAGGAAGAAATCCTGCACACAAATTACAATGACCCCACATCCAGTTGTCACGTTTTTTACACCCCCCAGCCTGGAGAGTGCCCCCACCCTTTAGATTGCTCCACCCACCCCTTAAATCAATGCAAGATGCACCTGTGAAATTATGTAAGGCTACCATAATCAGTTGACCAATTTGGATATATGTGTATTCAAAAAGTTAGCAAATCTAGTCTAGGTTTACCCCAGGAGTCCAGTTCTGCACATTGGGGATAGACAGTTCTAAGAAATACATACATATCCTCTCTCCACCTTTTCCAAAAATCGAAAGGATACATAGGGAGAGGTATCTTCGCACCTTCAAAAATACGCCGGAACAGTGATGGGTACCTCATAATGAACAGCAATGTAACACAGGAAAATAATCCACAGCTATGTCCATCTCCCTGGTTCCAAAACATAGACCAAACGCGATTTTTAGGCAACAGTGCTATTAGCAACATGAGGTGGTTTAACGCATTGCGACATGCCTCCAAGTTGGCATTGTAATGGTGGGGATCGGCACTCCTATCCAGTGCATGTCTGTCCTTGTCCACCACAATAACATACCAGTGGAAATTTCTCTCATTGACCATGAAAAAGTGATAGTCTTGGAGATCTATTTGCAACTTGTCAATTAACTTGTGGCTCATCTGCAAAATGAAGTTGTCAGTCAAATGGTTGGGGTTTTGAAACGGATAGATGACTTGTGAGGAGGAATAGGAGATGGATGGCCGTTTTTGTTAACTGTCCCACAAGGTGATAGCTGGCAATAGGAACAGATCTAGAATGACGTCACTCCAGCTCTGTGTTCCAGAGAGGTAGGACGCCTCCTCAAGAGCATTACCTTCTGGAAACACTTTTCTTTAGACAAAATAATGCATGAGTTCAAGACTGGTCCTCAAAAATATGGATTAGCCTACCTTCTGAATTCATCCTCGAAGGCTGCCCTGTCCTGAGACGATATGTGGAGAAGGGAAGTGGCCATGAGGGATTGAAAGTCGATGCNCAGGTTAGAGGCCAGTGGCAGTGGTGGTGCAATGGGGATGAACGGATGCAGTTTTGAGCCTTTTGTGGGTTGAGCAGAGGCCTTGGGATCCAGAACAGCTGAGTTTGTTGCTTTCAACAGGGTGGAGATTGCCTTGTCAGTATAGAACAATAGATCTGGTATGCGCTCTTCAATGTCCTCCAAGGGGAAGTTAAAATTTGTTCTACATAGCACATAGGGATGGTCAGAAGGGAGTGATGAATTTATAAGAGTAAGATTATACNTACCTTGGTTCCCATGTTGACGCAGAAGGTGGCCATCCCGTCCACTTGACCAGGTA